>APFE031258973.1:13023-53737 GCA_000404065.3 Pinus taeda
ATGGCCAGTAGTATCCAAGACTAAGAATCTTGAATGTTGTTCTTTTAGCTGCAAAATGCCCACCACACGTTTCATCATGGCAATATTTTAAAATATCAATTATTTCATCATTTCTTACACATCGTCTAATAATCATATCATAACCAGTGTAAAATAAATCTCCATTAACCCATGAGTATCTAACACTTTGTTTGATCAGCCTCTTCTTTTCCTTTGGAGTAAAATATGGAGGTGTTCTTCCTGTGGACAAATAGTTGGCTAAGTCAGCATACCAAGGATTCACTATTGAAATTGCAATAAATTTTCATCTCGAAAATAATCTTCAACCGGAACAACCTCACCTGAATTTTGCAGTCTAGAAAGAAAGTATGCCACCTGATTCTCCTTACCTAGTTTATCTAACACTGTAATATTAAATTCTTGTAATAATAATAGCCATCTGGTAACTCTACCATTAGTGATTGATTTATTCATTAAATACTTAATGGCAGAATGGTCAGTACGTACAAAAACCTCATAACCAGTGATATAATGTCGAAATTTATTCACAGCATGTATGATGGCAAGCATTTCTTTTTCAGTGACTGTGTACTTTAATTTTGCAGGTGTTAGATTTTTGCTAATGAAATAGATGGCATAATTGAAAGACTCTTCTTTTTGGCCTAATGAGGCACCTACTGCAGTATCAAATGCATCTGTAAAGATGTGAAATGGTAGGTTCCAGTTAGGTCCTTTTAAGACTGGTGTGGTTGATAACTTTTATTTGAGTGTTTCAAAAGCTTGTTGACAATTCTCATTCCAGTTGAAAGGTGTATCTTTTGCTAGAAGCTTAAACAGAGGTAAAACTATTTTACTAAAATGTTCAATAAACCTTCTGTAATAGCTTGCATACCCAAGAAAACTTCTTACCTCTTTTTGAGTCTTCGAAATTGGCAAATTGACAATGATCTAGATTTTTGATGGATCAACTTTAATGCCTTGAGAAGAAATATAGTGTCCTAATACTATCCCTTCATTTAACATCATAAAACACTTTTCATTGCTCAGGGACAGATTAGCTTCAATACATCTTTTCAAAAAAAATTCAAGATTCTCTAATGCATGCTCAAATGAATTACCATATACTGAAAAATCATCCATGTAGACTTCAACACAATCATGAACTAAATCAGCAAAAATATCTAATACAGCTCTCTGAAATGTAGTTGGAGTATTGCAAAGTCCAAATGGTAAAACATTATAGGCATAAGTGCCCCAGGGACAAGTAAAAGTGGTTTTGTCCTGGTTCTCTAAGGCTATCATGATCTGGTTATAGCCATTGAAACCATCAAGAAAAAAGAATGATGATTTCCCAACTAATGTGTCTAGCACTTGGTCAATAAATGGTAGTGGGAAATAATCTTTGAGGGTTGCTTTGTTCAATTGTCTGTAATCAACACAAATCCGCCACTTGCCATTTTTCTTGGGTACTACTACCAATGGGGATACCCACTAACTGTCAGAGATAGGATAAATAAAATTGACTTTCAATAATTTTTGTAATTCATCTCTAACAATATCCTGAAGCATGGGATTCATTCTTCTCTGCGGTTTCCTCACTGATTTGATATTACTATCCGTATAAATATGGTGAGTGCATGTTTCAGGGTGAATTCAGTGCATATCGATGTAGTCCCAAGCAAATGCTTTCTGATATTTTCTCAATAATTGAATCAATTTTTCCTCCTGAGATGAGTCTAGGTGAGTGCCAATATTCAAAGTTTTTCTTGGACTAATCTCTATGGTCTTGCTCTATGTGTTTGTGATAGATTGAATGGGAAAAATGCTCTGAAATGTTGTTTGCAAAGAATGAATGGTGCATGTTTCCTGAAAATTTTGTGCCAAAATTTCATCTACCGCATGGTATTGTTCATTTCTTAATTCTTCGGAAATATCAAGTTGAGAAAGGAACAATTCTACCAAATCATCATTATTATGTTCTTGAAAATCATAGATTTGATTGATGTTGAAAACAGATTGAACTTCTTCCTTATCATTGTATTTATCATCAAGCCATAAATTGTGTGCTACTACTGGGGATTGTGCTGATGGGTAGAGACTGAGTTGTTTTCTTTCAGTTCCCCGTGAAATAATCATATTACCCGATCTACTTCTTATTAATGCATCAGTAGTTGCTAGCCATGGTCTACAAAGGATTATAGGGTGTCCTCCCAAATTATATTTTGGCTGAAGAACTAAAAAGTCCACTGGTTACTCCCAAGAGTCTAGTGAAACAATTATGTCCTCCAAAATCCTTTCAGGAATTACTTTAAACCTATCAGCTAGTTCAAGAACAATTGTTGTGTGCTGCAAGTTTGTAAGCTGTAGCGTTTTCATTGTTTCAAGAGTCATCACATTTATTGTGGCCCCAAGGTCAATTAAAGTGTTTGGAATATGTATGTTGTTAATGATTGTAGTGACTCTAGGAATACCAGGATCAACATACTTTTCCATTGAAATGGTGTTTGTCATAAGGCCAGCTAAATGTCCAATAACATGAATAGTTTGTGGATGGTTTAAAAGGTTATAAGCTTTGGAACCCAGAAACAAGAAAGGTTGTGTACAGCGGACATGTGGTGTTTAGAGAAATGAAATATGTTATTAAACATGAATTCCTACCAAAGGAACCTGAGAAGATAGAGTTTGAGCTAAAAGAGGAAGAACCAAACTCTACAACAGAACAAGAATCAAAAGATGAAGAGCCAGAAACTCCATCTGTGAAAAAATCAGTTTGAAAAAGAAGATAGCCAGAAATGTATAGTTCATCTGCTTTATGTTCAGATTTTGCTTTATATATCACTGATGATGATCCCAGAATAGTCAGGGAGGCAATAGATTCAAAGGATGACAAACTCTGGAAAGAGGCCATGGTTGATGAGATGGCATCTTTAAACAAAGATGAGGCTTGGGATCTGGTGGGTTGTCGGCTAGAAGGAAACCCATTGGAAGAAAATGGGTGTTTAAGAAGAATATGAATGTAGAAGGCAAGGTGGAGAAATACATAGCTCGATTGGTAGCAAGAGGTTATTCCCAAGTGCCAGGAATTGATTTTGGTGATGTTTTTTCTCCTGTTGCCAAGGTAGTTTCTATTAGATTACTTTTATTTGTTGTTGTTGCTTTTGATTTTGAGGTAGAACAGATGGATGTGAAGACAACATTTCTTCACGGGGATCTGGAAGAAGAGATCTACATGAAGCAACCTGAAGGCTTTGCGGTGAAGGAAAAGAAAGCACTAGTATGCAGGGTAAAAAAGTCTTTTTATGGGTTAAAACAATCACCAAGGCCGTGCTATCAGAAATTTGATACATTTATGCAGGGACTTGGCTTCACTAAAAGAAAAGTGGAGCATTGTGTGTATTTTAAATTAATTGGTGGTTGTGTTATTTATCTGGTATTGTATATGGATGATATGTTGCTGATTGGAAATGACAAAGAAATATTCAGGATTTGAAGACACATTTGTCCTCCAAATTCGACATGAAGGATCTTGGTGCTGCAAACTATATTTTGGGCATGGAAATTAAACGAGATCGGGCAAAGAGGAAGCTCTGGTTAAACTAAAGTAAGTATGTCGAGACGATACTGCAAAGGTTTAATATCCAGGAGAGTAAACCGGTGAAGGTTCATATTTCTGTAGGTGTAAAGTTATCAGTTGAATAGTGTCCCAAGACACAAGAAGAGGAAGAGGACATGTCACGTGTTCCATACACAAGTGTAGTTGGTAGCCTGATGTATGTAATGGTTTGTACTAGACCAAACATTTCACATGCATTGGGAGTATTGAGCAGGTTCATGTCAATATCAGGGAAGGAGCATTGGACAAATAATAAAGCGGGTCTTCAAGTATTTGTGTGGCACTAATGATTATGGCTTGTGCTACCAATGAAGACAAGTATTAGATAGAGTTTTGGGCATTCGTGGATTTGTTGATGCAGACTGGGTTGGAGATCCAGATCAAAGAAGATCTACAAGTGGGTATGTGTTTAAACTATTTGGAGGTGGAGTTAGTTGGATGAGAAAGAGAGTCTGTAATGGCACTTTCAACTGCAGAGACAAAATACATGGGAGCAACTCATGCAAGAAAAAAAATAATTTTGGTTGCAGAGATTGTGTTCAAGTATGGGGTTAGTACAGCGAGCTATAAGGATAGACTATGATAGCCAAAGTGAAATTTTCTTGGCAAAGAACCATGCTAATCATTCAAAAACAAAGCATATTGATGTTCAGTATCACTTTGTGAGAGATAGAGGACAAAAAGATGTTGCTAGTAAAGGTGGATACTTTGAAGATGTTGTAGATGCATTTACGAAGTCTGTGAGCACTGAGAAGTGTTCTTGGTGTAGAGAAACAATGAGCATTGCAACGTTGGACCAATGACTAAGCTCTCTAGTGACCCCCTATGTGGAAAAGAAAACAAGAAGTGGGAGAATGTTGGGTGTGTGTTATATTCTTTACACGTCTAGTTGCACATGTGGGCGGGGGGGTCACAGGGGAGCGATAACGCACTTTGTTCGTTGCGTCAAAAGCAGCAAGGGCGTCACAAGGGAGGTGCATCTCCGCCTGTTAGGGGGGTTTCAAGGGGACGACAACCCCCTTGGACGTTGCCTCGGGAAAAAAATTGGACCTTATATTATGTGGGCAGACCTACCTATCGTTTTGTGCATGGGTTTCACACATGGTTTTGGGCATAATGATTTTCTGCCCATGGTATGTTGTAGATTTGGTCAAGGGAACTATAGTTACATTCTAATCCAGGGTTAATGAATTGGGGTTTATGACTGCTTCGGCATGTATATATATGTATTGTACATTGAAAAGATAATAATGAAATATCAATCTGGTAGTCCAGGTTTTGGAATCCAAAGGAAAATCTTTGTGTATTTGTTTTGTGTTTCTCACTATTGTATATTTTATGTTTTTTAATAATTTATTTGCAAGTAATTATGTACATAATACAAAAATTACACCCAAAACAATAAAGAAAGAGGGATAAAGTATCAATTCACTTCCAAAAGGCATAACTTCATGCCTAGAGCTCAAAATAGAGCATGGAAGTAATAAATAGAAAACTCTTAAACAAGAAAATTCATCCCTGGAATTAGAATTGGAATCTATGCATCTAAAACACAAGGAATTAGCCAAAAAAATTGTCTCGTGGAATTAGAGGACAAAATTGGCCAAATTGACCAACTTTAACACCATAATTTTCAGCACATAACTCAAATTTGGACAAATGAGTCCTCGATGGAAAGCTTGAGAAGAGAAAAAATTAGCCATCAATCCAAAAATTGGAATTGAGTAGCATAACTCTTAAAAAAACTGAAAAGAACCACTAATGGTTTACAAAGGCAAAATATCATGACTTCATGAAATCACAATTTTATTTAAATATGATTTTAATGTTTGACCAACAAGGATTGTTGTTTACACATTGCAAAATTAGATACATACAAAATACAACAAATGCAAGATGAGGACCAAAGATATAGAAGATGCTTAGAGATCTTACATCCATGAAGAAAAAGTTAGGGGAATGACCATTAGTGTGAATTATGTTGAGATAAAATCAAATGAACATGGAGAAGGCAAATCAAATGACAAGGAGCTAGTGGAGAAAATGAGGACTCTCAAGATGGAAGGGATGATAATAAAAGGACGATCAGAGCCCCATAAGAGAAAAATCACTTCAATACTTAAATTTTACAAAGCTTGAAAATTTTGCAAAAGAAAATAAACAAGGTATTAGATTCAAGGCATGGATCACATATCTCATGTCAATGGGTAGGATGCTAGAGGTTGAAGGCATTCCATGAGTGCAGGCATCAACGCCATTCACCAAGAAACTCAAATAGAATGGGTCATGCATTCTCTAAATCTTTAAAAGCCCAATATTGTCACTAGTCAAATATAAAAGGAGGGCTGAAATGGATGATCTGCAAGGAGATCTTAGGAAAAAAAAAAGCATGCTTTTGATGGTGACCATAAGAGGGGTGGAGAAGTTGAAGCTTAGTTGTTGGAGATGAGAAAATATCTCCAATTGCACAACTATTCACCTAATCTAGATGGTGGAATTTCCATCTATCATCTTCAAGGCAGTATCAATGTGGTGGAATCAACTCAAGCAAGTAAAGCAATTCAAGAGTTGTTTTCAGAAAAAGGTATTTCTCTGAGCACTACTTTGATAGGAAAATGTAAGAGTTCTTTGAACCTATGCCTGAAAGAATAATCATGAAGTACGAAAAAAAGATCTTTAAGTTATCAAGGTATGCCAATTTTATCAAGGATGAAAAAGTCAAGATATAAAATTTATTGAGTGGATTGCCTTCTTTTTACAAAGACAAAATCAAATTTGATAAGCCCAAGACCTTGGAGGAAACTATTATGAAAGCAAAGTATCTCTATGAACAAAACAAAAGAAAGACAACTTTCCAAAAGCCCTAGGATGAAAAGAAGAAAACAAATATGGAGCAAAGGAAAAAGGGCTATAAACTATCATTTTTTAGGAACAACTCTCAAACAAATCAGCAAAGACAGCTCACACTTAGTGAGACAAAGAAGTCGAATTCATTCAAAAAAAGGCCAAGATATCAACCCATTAGATGTTTGGGTCATGAGGAGGATCATATGTACAAGAATTTCTCTCACAAAGGAGATAAGATGAGGATTGTACACAACATTCAAGGAGCAAATATAATTGAAGACATGGGTAGAAGCATGCCAAGAATTTATGCAACCCTAGACAATAGGCGGACAAATCATCCAGATCACATGATTGAAGTGGAAATTTGATGACAACCAGATTAACCCGTCTGCGAATAACCTAAGACTAACTCCACCCACAACTATGTATACAATTTGACAGTAATTCAATTAACATTTACACTATGCAATCAATATAGGAGTATGAATTCACTCTGCTCAAAATACCATGAGAGATTATTCATCTAACCTCCCAATCCTCACATCATCCAATTACATGGGATTCATCTATGAAATGATGCAACGGGCAGATCAACTGGGGTTTTAAAGACCAAACACGTAGAACTATTGGTTGTAGGAAATAATTTCATAGCGCAGAATAAAAATAAATAAATAAATCTTGTAGGCAATATGAAATGATTTTGTAGTGCTCTAAAAAACTTTGTTTCTAGATTTCCGGAAGGTGAAACGACTCGGCCTTTTTCTAATCAACTTCTCGCAACCTTAACTTGCTCCTTTACACTATCAATAACTTACTTTACCTCTCTTCATTGGGATTTACAACGCTAACTCGAACTTACCATTCAAGAACGAATTTCAATGGGTTTTGATATCATTCAACAAAACAGGGTGCTCTGTTTTCTTCTATGATAGCACTTAATCACTAACAGAAATTCATGCAGCCAACATTCCAGGGCGCGGTCACACATTCTTCTACAAGCTTTACGACAGGAATCCCAAAAAGACAAATGGGCAATCACACCATCCACTTTGCCAATCGAAAACAGTCAAAGGGCATTTTAATAGTGTTTCCAAAATAGAATGTATGTTCCACTGTAACGGCACTTAGTTGTTGTAAATCTCACACAACCACTACGTCAAAACATAGGGAACACTCTCCCACGGGGATTTGAACCAAAACACAAAAGAATCGTGCACAACGACACAAAGGTTGAGGCCACAATATTCAAGTTTCCTTTCAATATGAACTCAACATATGATATACTAGCACCAGCATTAGCAGGAATTCAACTATCCATGACAATATAAGGCCCAATAACATTATACCATCAATGCATAGCATCTACACCCACTACGCTCCTCAAGACATTCAGATTCTTAACATAAATTGACTCAACAAGTGCAGCATACAACTTCACTAACAGTATGCGGACAAAGAAGTTAACACACACACAGGGATATAAACAATTACTCATTAATCAAATTCAACTATACATTAAACTGGCCAGATATACAATGTGGGCATGTGCAGCTCAGGCCTCTCGACCTCTACCTCTTTTCCTCGTGTTGGAGCTTCTCTTCTTCTCCTCCTCTTCTGCCTTCGTTGCACTACTCTTCTCAAACACACTTCCTCTTTAAAAAAAGGCTAACATGGGACAACCAAGAGTCACAAGCAGAATCGTTTTCCCTTCTCCACAAAATGAGGGAAACTGAAACAATATTTACATTAGAAAATATTTCCTCCAACTTATTCTAAAAACAAAACTCACTTCCTAATTTAAATATTTACAAAACATTTAAAATTTCTCCCAACATCACCATGTGACCATCCCATCACATTGGCAAGCTTTTGTGTAGTATTTGTTAAATTTTTTGTCCCATCTTTACACCTACATCAGACTCCTAAGGTACGAAAATCTATGACCTCTTGGTCATATGCATTTGGTCTTCTCGTAACAACTTCAACTCGTGAGCTTGCAACATGCCTCTGCAGTGACAAGTCTACACCTTGCTACATGATACCTCACCAAACTTTCCCTTGAGTTTGGGATTTTGGCATCTTCATGGTTCTCTTCCCTACAACCCTTCGAACACTCTTTTCTCTAGGTTGCTGCAAAATCTCCTCACCTTCCTCTATTGTCACTTGCACAATGAAGCTTAAAAATCTTACTAGATCTTTAATCGACTTGTACCTTCTTCTATTGCTTATGATGTGAACTCTAACCTTTACTTGTTGCCGAATTGTTCAAAATTGCCAAAACATTGCTTGGAAATTTCCTCAGAATCATAGGTTGTCTCCTCATACAACCAACTATACCTTCTTGCTTTCCTTTTGTCAATTTCATCTTGTAATTCAATGCTTGGCTGAAATTCATTGTCTTCAGGTTGCTCATCAAATCTTCATATGCTTCATTACATGTGTTCATCACCCTTAAGTTTTTCCTCCAACTGAGCATTTGATCTTTGTCTCAGCTTCACCTACAACAAATTCCATTTTACTTTCTTCTGGAGAATCCATCTGTAACCTTTTTCTTCCTCATCTTCCAGTAGCATTCCTCTCATCATCTCTTGTTGTAATTTGATTTAGCTACTTCTCTATCAAGTTTGTCCTGATTTGATCTACTATGACTTTCAATAGTCACTAATCTCCTTCTATGAACTTCTCCTAGCTCATGGCAAACTGCACACAAGTCACTGCAACAAGCTGACTATATCAACTTCTTTATAAATACCATACTAAATTCTTCCATGCCCAATTTTCTTTTGGTATTTTTGTTAACTCCTTCCTCTAGGATTTTCATCCTAGCACTCCCTCCTCTTCTGGATTTTGCATGCAATTTACTCACCTTCATCTAAAAATTGAGTTGTTCTTCCTCAATTTCTACTACAAGGTTCCTTGCCATCATCCTCAACTCAAACATTTGTCTTTGCTACTTGTAATCAACAATTAACTAAAAACAAAAGACCATTACCTCCTGGTTCAGTCTTCACTTGAACACACAATTGTCGCTGCAGAATTCTTCTTACTATTGTCATCCATTTGTTGTTGCAGACCTTCCTATTATTGGCACCATTCTTCCTCTTGATTGCTCATTAACCAACCATAACTCTAGTCATCTTGACTTTCTTGTAGCAATTGTTTCACATGATTGAGTTGTGTTGTACCATCTCCTTCTCAAATTCTTCATCACTAATTCCTTTAAGTCTAGCTGCTTTGCCACTTTTCTTCTTATGCTCATGACTTTTCTCTAAACCCTTGCTGTGACTAATAATAATCATCTTTATCTCCTCATCTAGTGAACTGTCTTTATTTACTAGCGAATTGCAACAAGCCCTTCTCCTCTCTGTAAGAAGTCTACTACTTGTCACCAATACCAAGTCATCCTCCTAGTATCTTCTCTTCTCTAGGTTCTCTGCAATAGAACCTCTTCTTGAAAACTCTTATTGTAAAGTTCTTCTTCTCTTCAGCCTCTTTTCATTGTCAAGTTGTCTTCAAACCTGGACATTCCATCTATACATGGATCAACTCTTGTTGACATACATCTCCACTATCACTTCATTTCATCTTCAATGATACTGTAACTCTAGAATCTAATCTTTGTTGTTTTGACTGCATCACCAAAGAGAAATCTAGCTCTGATACCACTTGATGACGACTAGGTTACCCCCGCTGTCAATAACTCAAAACTAACTCCACCCACAATTATGTATCCAATTTGACAGTAATTAAGGAAACATTTACACTATGCAGTCAATATAAGAGCATGAATTCTCTTTGCTCAAAATACTATGAAAGATTCTTCATCTAACCTTCCAATCCTCACTTCATCCAATTACATGGAATTCATCTATCAAATGATGCAATAGGCAAGCCAATCGGGATTTTAAAGACCAAACATGTAGTCCTGAAACTGTTGGTTGTAGGCACTACGAAATAATTTTGTAGCGAAGAAAAAAAATCTTGTAGGCATTTCGTTGCGCTCTAAAAACTTTGTTTTCGGATTTCGAGAAGGTGAAACAACTCGACCTTATTCTAATCGACTTTCCATGGCCTTAACTTGCTCCTTGACACTATCAACAACTTACTTTGCCTCTCTTCATTGGGATTTACAATGCTAAAACTTACCATTCAGGAACAAATCTTAATGGGTTTTGACAGTGTTCAGCGAAACAAGGTGCTTTGTTTTCTTCTATGACGGCACTCAATCACTAACAGAAATTCATGCAGCCACTATTCCAGGGCGCGGCCACACACTCTTCTACAAGATTTACGACAAGAATCCCAAAAATACAAATGAGCAATCACACCATACACTTTGCCAATCGAAAACAGTCAGAGGGCATTTTAACAACATTTCCAAAACATAATGCTACGTTCTACCGTAATAGCACTTAGTCGATGTAAATCTCACACAACCACTAAGTCAGAACATAGGGAACACTCTCACAAGGATTTGAACCAAAATACAAAAAAACTGTGCATAGCTACACAACAGTATAGGCCACAATATTCATGTTTCCTTCATATGAACACATACAATATGCTAGCACCAATATCATATCAATAGCAAGTACTCAACTATCCATGACAATATAAGGCCCAATAACAGTGTACCATCAATACATAGCACATCTACAACCACCATGCTTCTCAGCGCATTCAGATTCTTGATATAAATTGACTCAACAAGTGCAGAGAAACAACTTCACTAACAATATGCAGACAAAGAAGTTAACACACATAGGCATATAAACAACTGCTCATTAATCAAATTCCAATATACATTAAACTAGCCAGATATACAATGTGCATGTGCAGCCCAAGCCTCTTGATCAGCCCAAGCCTCTTGATCTTCTCCTCGCGTTGAAGCTTCTCTTCTTCTCCTCCTCGCGTTGAAGCTTCTCTTCTTCTCCTCCTCTTCTGCGTCCGCTACACTATTCTCAAACACTCTTCCTCTTTAAAAAAAAAAAAAAGTAACATGGGACAACAAAGAGTCACAAGATGAATCGTTTCCCCTTCTCCACAAAATGAGGGAAACTAAAACTATGTTTACATTAGGAAATATTTCTTCCAACTTATTCTAAAAACAAAACTCACTACCTAATGTAAATATTTACAAAACATTTAAAATTTCTCCCAACATCACCATGTGACCATCCAATACATTGGCAAGCTTTTGTCTGCCCTTCATCAAATTTTGTGCTCCATCTATGCACCTGCATCAAAATTAAATCAATAACCAACCCGTAAGCATTTTAATAGATTCTGGAGCTAGCCATGGTTATATAGATCCTTGGTTTGTCGAAAGCTTTCACTTGAAAAGAACCAAACATGGCAACCTTGGTTGGTTCAAATAGCTACAAGGGCCCAAAGAAGAATGAACAAGGGAAAAAGTGTCCAATGCACATGAATGGCCTGAGTACAATGACGGATTTAAATATCATAATTTTGAACTCATATGACTGCTTAATAGATATAAATTTGTTTGACAAGCATCATGTTGTCTTATATTGTTATTGTTATGGCTCTCATGTCATAAAACTCAATGACAGCCTATGTCACAAGGTTCGTCGAACTTTAACCTTGAGGTTCGAATTTTGGCGAACCTTAAAAAAAAAATGAGGTTCGGCGAACCTTATCGAACCTCATAGCCATTGACCAAGTCCATAGATCAAAACTCGTAACTCCCTGTTGCAACTCAAGCTTGTAATTTATCCTTGCAGTTTCCATGTCTGTGATAGCATTTTTGATGTTTACTGATGTTGATTTCTTACTATTTTATCGTATAATTCATTTTAAATTAATATATATAGACGAACCTCATCAAAACATTCGAACTCAAACTGAACCTAATCATTGTCGAACACGAACTCGAACCCGAACCATGTGACATTGGTGACAGCAAAAATGTTTTCAGCAAATTTGTTCAAAAGTCTGCAGGCCAGCTTGGTCAACTCTGATTTGAATGTGCTCTCTTAATCATTCCTGTTTAATGTTTGTATTATCTAGCTGTATTTTCTGTATTCACTAGCAGTTACAGGACTATTTTATTCAGGTGTTTTTTAGATTAGTTTTGTCAGGTCCTTTTGATACTCAGGGCTGCATCCCTATGCCAGTATGAGTCCTCGCCATTGATCTGCTACTATAGTGCATTTTTCAGTCTATCTGGGAACCTTGTATTTCTGAAACTCTGTACTTTTTTTTATTCATTTTTAATGAATAACAAAAATATCTCTTTACAGTGAAAAAAAAAACTGATAAGAAAAAACAGCAAAGAAAAGTTCAAGGGATTCCAAACCTTGTCAATCCGAAAAAATATCAACAATGCGATTGAATAAAAACTTTAGAAAAGATTTCAAATTTATGCTTATCTCGCTCACTTAAATGTGTCACGTTGGGAAAAATTATATATAATATTTTAGTTGAAGTTTATAAAAAAAAATCCTTAAAATTAATTTAAAAATTTAACCAGCAAAGCATTGTATAGCCTAACTTCAATATTGATAATAAATGATACTTCAAATTTCAATATTGACCTCAATATTGATAATAAATGATACTTCAAATTAAAATTAAATTTTGATGCTCTTTCAAATGCCTTTTCAAACCGTGGGAACCTATAATTACTGGAAGCACAACAATGATTCAAAAAGCTATGCTAATTTGAGTCTACTTTCCGAAATGGCAAAATGCTTAAATCTAACACTTGATTAGAAACCCAGTGTCTTTGCAACACCTTCAGTGACCACTTTCTACTCAGAAGTTGTCTTCCAGAACATCTTGAGACCAGTTTCTAACCAGAAGTTGTCTCCAATGCCGCTTGCAATGTGCCTCTATTTAATTTGACACTCATACTACAAATAATATTTGTAATATGATAGTCTAGAGCTTGAAAAAAATATATATATATTCATAAAGTTCACACAAATAACGAACGAGGATGGGAACTGCATATTCAAAGTTAGGATTTGAATATTATTTAAAAAAGACATTGTAATGGTTTCTTTTAACCAATGACAACTGGTTTGTGAAAATTGGAATTATTAATTGATATAAATTAAATTAATATATTACCGTCATTTTTATCATTTTAATCAATATTTTGAATCCATGTAATTTCATATTATATAGTGTATTATATTTATATTATTTAGTTGTACATATTATAGAAAAAATAAATAAATAAATAAATAAATTTATACCATGAAAACTATTCCAAAACACCAAATACTAAAACATTAAAGCGCTGAAAAGTCAATACAATCTTTCAAGGAACAAGGGAAGCCTGTTACACGTTCTAAGAAGCGAACCGCCTATCTCGGCGTGTGTTTTAAGGGGTTTCCATGGACTGTTGGGTATGAGGAAATTGGATAACAGGACTCTTGACAAATGGCAATTAAATGTGATGAAAATGCATGAACTTGGCATTGTGATTAGTTTCTTTAGGCGCACATGACATGCCTTCTCAAGACTGACCCTACCATGCCTACTTTCTTGATTTTACTGGCACAGCTTCCCTCCGTGAACAACTTCCATGGGCAATCTATTCTTGCTTTGCTCTGTAGTGCTAAAACACGTTCCTCGAGGTTGATGCATCAAAAGCGTGGGTTGCGGGATGCGTGTTAGAGTGGTAAAGATACAATGCTACAAGGGATGGCAATTGAAAGCCCCAGTTAGCCTTTGTTCTCAGAAAACAGAGTGAGAAAAGCTACAGTGAAAATTTTCAGACGGGAACCTAACCAAAATGCTCTCAATGTCTTCAAAACTGTTACATGGGCAGTTATCTCCTAGAACTCGAGAAAGTAAAATATCAACGTCCATCTGCTGAGAGAACTTTCAACCAACCAAGAGAGGAGAGGGATCATAAAAAGTATACCGATTATAATCGAATGGAAAGCCCCAGTTAGCCTTTGTGCTTAGAAAACAGCGGAGTAAGAAAAACTACAGTGAAATTTTTCAGACGGGAACCTAACCAAAATGCTCTCAATGTCTTCAAAACTGTTACATGGGTAGTTATCTCCTAGAACTCGAGAAAGTAAAATATCAACGTCCATCTGCTGAGAGAACTTTCAACCAACCAAGAGAGGAGAGGGGTCATAAAAAGTATACTGATTATAATCGAATGGAAAGCCCCAGTTAGCCTTTGTTCTCAGAAAACAGCGGAGTCAGAAAAGCTACAGTGAAATTTTTCAGACGGGAACCTAACCAGAATGCTCTCAATGTCTTCAAAATTGTTACATAGGCAGTTATCTCCTAGAACTCGAGAAAGTAAAATATCAACGTCCATCTGCTGAGAGAACTTTCAACCAACCAAGAGAGGAGAGGGATCATAAAAAGTAGACTGATTATAATCGAATGGAAAGCCCCAGTTAGCCTTTGTTCTCAGAAAACAGCGGAGTGAGAAAAGCTACAGTGAAATTTTTCAGACGGGAACCTAACCAAAATGCTCTCAATGTCTTCAAAACTGTTACATCGGCAGTTATCTCCTAGAACTCGAGAAAGTAAAATATCAACGTCCATCTGCTGAGAGAACTTTCAACCAACCAAGAGAGGAGAGGGATCATAAAAAGCATACTGATTATAATCGAGACATCCATTATCAAAGGGTGAAGTACTAGCCCACTTTCAATTGATGGTACCTCCCTCGTCTGGAGAGCCAAACATGGAAAAAAGGGGAATCTGGGGCCATATATTGCCCAGGGATATACGCATGAGTCTAGTATTGGAGAAAAAATTGGCATTGGCATCTTTTTTCCTCTAGCATTGTAACAGCAATATTTATCTTTATTGTCTTTTGCTGTATGGAAATTTGGCAATGGTACAGTCAACCTATTGTCTTTGATAATATAACTATGGTCTTCAGGAACTCGTATAACCAAAAAGGAACTGTCCACCAGCAAAACAAAACTAATTAAAATTATGAAATTTATTTTAAAAGGACCTATAAAATATAATCTAGATCACCAAATTGATCTATTTCACTTTGCTTATGCTGAAATTCTTAAAATCTTGAAATAAAATAAATATTTTAGTGTCTTCTGGATGTATACTTCCATATTGAATCTTGCTACTATGGTTCACATCCAAAACAGAAAAAGGTGTCTTGAAGTAAGGCATAATTATGTAGACAATAACCCTAAGTTGCAGGAAACGTAGAAATGTCTGGAATTTTCCAAAATGGGGAGGGCTGGAAACATGACCTCCCCAAAATGGAAATGTCCAATCGTCATGTGTGTAATTTTTTTAGAAAATAAGTTAATAACACATTATCTTGCAAGAAAAAAAAGAATAAGACACATAAATGATATATTAGAAGGAAAACCAGTCTATGTTAACTCTCACAGATGATCACATGATGCAGAATCTAAAATTATACTTTATAGATGAGGCTGTACAACCAAGATTCCAAAATCAGCCCTTAAACAAGAGGCTATAGTATATACATCCAAAATCAGCCTTTATACAAGAGGCTATAGTATGTACATTCAAAATCAGCCTTTGTACATGGCTATATGTGCTGAAAATGAAATAAAACATTAGCTAATGACAAGTACAGTTACATATCCTAATAATCCTCATCTTCATCCTCATTTCTTCATTCTCATTAACAAAAATAGAACAAAGTGTTTTTTAGCAGAACTAAAGCACGGATTGATTAGAGATAAATTAGTTTGTGGAATGATTAGAGGTAAATTTTAGTGGTAGATTAAATCCTTTTTTGGCCATATAAGGTCTCCACACCCTTCTTGGGTGCTTCAGTGAAACCACGGAAGCAAAAAAGCCATGGAAGCGGGGAAGATTTGGGCCAAAACGCCCCAGAAACATTTCAGCAGCATTTCCGTAGTGTTTCAAAATCTGGATATGCCATACAGGCATTTTGGCTGTGCATTTCAGTGGCATGTTTTGAGGCTTTTCGGGTACGGGTATGCCAGTTTGGGGGTTGTTTCTTGCAACATAGCAATAATCCCATGGACTGAGAAGTAAAGGTGTTGGGCATAGAGCTTACCAGGAATTGACTGGGAGCTAATAGAAGCCCTATAGGGAGCCAATAGCAAAATCAATGAGGTGGTTCTGGATTTTGTGAACTACATGTGACAAATTCATTTTATAGAGCAATACCTTCTTTGTAATAAGATTTCCCAATGCAACAATTCCAATTTTTATGGCATTATTTTTATTTGTTTTCTCTCTATATATTCTGAGAGCGAAAACAACCAATAGCAAAATCGATGAGATGGTTCTGCATTGTGTGAACCACATGTCACAAATTTATTTTATATAGTCATACTTTCTTTGTAATAAGATTTCCCAATGCCATGATACCAATTTTCATAGCAAGTGACAATATCATGATAAACGTTCAATGGGACGGCATTATGCATTCAGTTTCTATGAACCTCAAGTGGATCTACCTTTTACCAATGGGCATGGACATCACCCCTCCAACCAAAAAGTATCTCCATGCAAACATGCAACGTTGGATTGAGTTGAATTCATCATTTTCCTTTGCTTTTACAGTATCTTTTTAATCTTCATGGATACTATGTCTATCCTAGGAGCAGGATATTGTGCCCATATTCTAGAACATAACCTGAAATAGAAATTTATTTCCCATAGTGCATCCAAGATTGGCTAGGCCCTTAGGTTTTCCTTAATGTCATTGTTTATGCACCCGCTACAGTTAAGATTCAAATAATGTAACCTGTCTTAGGATACTAAACCCCAAAATCTATCAACCTTGAAATTCATTAGGTTCATTCACCAATACTACTAGCCAATTGCATGTTTAAACTACCGACAGAAATTATCAATCAAAAGAACTCCGAATCCTATCAGCCTTGAAATTCATCAAGTTCACTCACCAATACTGCTAGTAAGTTACATGTTTAAACTAGCAACATAAATCATCAATTAACAGAAAGAAAAAGAGAAAACTCCAGTGACATGTTTAAACTTTAAACTGGCAACATAAATCATCAATTAACAGAAAGCAAAAGAGGAAACTACAGTTCCATGCAAAGCATTACAAAAACTGTATGATAAACACTATCTGGAATCAAAGACCAGCTAAAGTAACGTGTGAAACACAAACGGAAACATACAATACGCTGAGTATCAACAACATTGAGAACTTCCATAAGCTTAAGCTCTTCAGGAAGACGGGACCCAATTTTACTGTTTCTTAATATATATACCTACTTCAAGTAGTAAGACCTGACCTATTATGTGAATTGAGATTTGAAAACATTGATACCTGTTGATAATTGACCACTAAGTCAAGCTGACCCTGTCTCATTCTCATTCCCTACATGATGTTTCAGCTCAATTAAAGATCTTTAAGTTTTGAAATAAGAACATGTGGAATACTGTGAAATAAGAATATATGGAATACTGTGGACATGTGCAACAAGAAAGTTGCATTTACAATTAAAGTTTTGAAATAAGAACATGTGGAATACTGTGAAATAAGAATATATGGAATACTGTGGACATGTGAAGCAAGAAAGCCGCATTTACAATTAAATCAGCCTAGATTACCTTAAACTCAGATTTATCAAGCACTCGGAGGGATGCAATTTTTTATGGTGTAAACTTCTAATCGTTTAATTTCATGTCATATATTTATTTCTTCATATTAAATAATTTTAAAAAACCTCGTCTTAAGAACTTTGATCCTTCATATTTAAATAATAATAATAAAATTACACCTTCAGAAATTCATATTTAAATAATAATAATAAAATTACACCTTCAGAAATTTGAAACTTATTAGTGTTTGATAAATCCAAGTTTGAGATGGATCTAAACAAGTTTAACTTTTTTTGATGTTGACATGTACAGAACTTCAAGTGATATCTCCATAGTCGTGCAATAAATCATTTCAACTAAAACTGAAAGGTAAATTTTATGCCAAATGCTACAGGACTAATTTGCAAACATTCATTTACGAAAAAAATGTATTGCAAAGGATTTCGTGCGCTAAGCTCTTCAAATGACTTGGAACACGAAAATGAAAGATTAACAGAACAAGGATTGCACAGGTGACGGTATCATATACACACGCTTTAGCCCTTTGGCTAGCCTGATGAAAGGTAGAAACTGCTCAAAGATGAACTGACAATTGGAGAAAAGATGAGCAACAATTATTTTAAAAGCATTACGAACAGATCAATAAGACACTGTAAATTGAAAAATAGGTAAGGAGGAGATGTGAACAGCTAAAAAGCTCCAATTTATAAACATGTCAAAAGAATATTCCATACAAGTGCAGGTCAAGTAAATTTCTTCAAAAAGTCGTGAATCAATCAAAACAAATAAATCAATTTCTTTACAATATACAAATTAGAAACACACCTCCCTCACAGATAGACACCATACGAACAAAATTTTTCTTTAATTGTAGCTCAAGGGAGAGTTAAACAAATTACCTAAGCTAATGCCATCTCATGTCCTCCCAATTCAACTCAAATCAATGGAATCGATGATATCCTCTGGACTGGTAGAGTTCGAGACGGCTTTTGGCCTCTGGAAGCAGGCTCTCCAAATGAGGATTCTGAATGAGAGAAACCTGCTTAGATGCCCATTCCAGTGCTGACAGTGCTTCTGCTTTGGCAAGAGCTTCACTGTCACCAACATGTAAAGCAAGGTAACAGAGAAGAACCAACGCAGGAACTTGAGCCATCCCTTCTCCAAAGTACACAAGCTGGACCAAGTGCGGAGCACTAGACGACTCAATGATGGCCTTGGAATGCTCCATATGTAGATAATTTTCCCTGCAGGCAAACTTGCCCAGTGCAGTGGCGGCCTCTCCGTTCACATATAAGTCTCTATTATCTAGATGTTTCACAAGCGGATGGATGAGCCTGGTTTCTCTAGCAGGGAAGGTCCGAGCAAGGCATCCAATCGATTTTATGCAGGGAATCAAAAGTTGAGATTCAGAATCATCATCTTGTATAATTCTGAGAAGCTGATCAACCAATGCCTTAGCAGCAGGAGAGTTGGTCTTAAACGCAGATCTTCTCAAATCAGGATACTCCTCTGCTACAGCTGCAATCTCCATCACTGCCATGGCCGAATTATACTGCACTTCACCTTTGCCCTTTTCTAATAGTATTGCAAAGCAAAGCAAGGCCTTGGACTCCGTTATACTTTTACAAGTCTTTATGTTGTTCTTAGCAAGTTTCCAAAGAGCCCTGGCGGCTTCCGCCTTCATTGAAGCCTTTACTAGTGGATCCTCGGCTTCCTTACCTTTCAGATTCAGGCCTGATAAAGAGGGCAATCCTATATCTCTGCGGGTTGTATATTTGGTGCCATTATCATGTTGTGGATTTGGGGAATCGCTATTATCACTATTACTATGCAGGAGGGGCGGCTGAGGCTGAGGCTGAGGCTGAGGCTGAGTCTGAGTCTGAGTCTGAGTAAGACGATTATTATCTTTGGCTGCGAGATTGACAACAGATTGCATGCTCATGGCCTTGGCACCGACAGTATACTTGCTATGATCAGGAACTGTCTCAAAGGCCAAATGACCAACAAGTGACCTGATAATTCCACTCTGGGCAAAATGCTCCTGCGATTCGGGATCATGGGAGACCAACTCAGACAAAGCCCAGGCAACCATACTCTGGACCTTCATTGGACCACCGTCCTTCAAGACCTTAGCAAAAACAGAGCACACACCCTCCTGAATTATCTGCCTAACGCGTTCAGGATCCTTACCAAGTTTCCCGATTGCTTTTGCCGCGGCTTCCTGGCCTTCAACGGTGCCTTCCTTGATAAGCTTGAGCAAGGGGCCGATTCCGCCTTCTTCGACAATCAATTTTCCGTTTCGCTCGTTGTCCTGGGCCAGAGAAACCAATGAGGCTGCCGCGTCCGCTTTCTCTTCTGGACTGCTCCCTGTGTGCAGCCGTGCTATCTGTTCCCAGATCAGACCCAGCATCGGATCGTTTGTCGCTATTGGAGGCAAACCCAAATGATCTGCTCGATCTTCCCCGCTCGCAGACACATTCAGAAGCCACGTCACGTCCCCGATCGAGCTGTCCAGTAAGAAATTCATTTTTCTGAATGCCGCCGCCGATGTTATGGTGAAAACCCTCTTCAGAACCGCGTTGCGCCTGCATTTCGTCACCAAAACCAGAGCTTTTCCCAGAACTTGATTTATTTCTTCTGTAATTCGACCTGTCGGCCTTTCATACAGGCCCCCCGACGCCCGTGCCGCTTGTCGCAGCAGAGCAGCTAATTTGTCCGTCTGTCTCTTCACCTCCATGCATTCCTGCTTGAAAGAATGAGCTTCTTCAGCCGTTTTCGATACCTCATCCGCCAACTGGATAGGCGATGCCAGCATCAGCTTTACTCTCTCCGCCATTCTATTAATTATCACTTCATTCAAATCCACTCACCTTAATTTCTTTCGGATCAATCCCGAACCCAACGAACCACGTTCAGCTCTGAATTCCTCAGCCCTTGATTCGATTAAAAAAAAGGGGGTTTCCAATTCGTTCCTTCACAACGCCGCCCGTTGCTTCAGTCATACATACAGATATCGCCCGTTGCTTCAGTCATACATACAGATACATACTGATCTGCTCATACAGATATCGCCCGTTGCTTCAGTCATACATACAGATACATACTGATCTGCTCTTCGGCGCCTCCTGCATGTTCACCCCGGACAGGAGTGTAAGCGCAACGGAAAGACTTATGAAAACCCTCGTCCCTTTTTTTGTTTGGTTGAGGAAGGGGTTCGACCCCGGGATCTTTGTAGATGAAAGACCCACTGTGAACGCGCTTTAAACTTATACTTGGCTCAAAAGCCTGTCCTCCTGGTCAAAATTTTAGTAATATTAATCGAGCTTGTGTGCTTTTTCCAACCAATCGGGGTATTTTAGTTGGGTTCGCGTTGACTTTGCCGTTTACCAAAGGAGGGTGGGCATTTTCCCATGGTATTACAGCTTTTGTTGAGTTGCAGTATTAAGTGGTGGTGGTGGAGGAATTGGAGATCCTAAACACGGGTCGAAATATTTTTAATATATTAAATATTGCATAGATTGAAATATATAGTTGGATTTAAATATGGTCTATCTTCATAGTGTATATTTTAATTTATATAATATTTAATATTTTTTTGGTATTAAAGAGATTTAATTCTATTCAATACTATATTTTTTTTTCAGAAATGAAATTAAATGTGGTTAAGTTTCGAAAATTCCCTCGGGTGGTCAATATCATCGACAACGTTTACACTTTTTATAATAAGTAGTTGGGTGTATAATAAATAGATTTTTTTAATTTTTTAATATAAATAGAAAATTACATAAAATAAAATAATAATTATGTATAAAATATAGGAATTGCTTGGACTATCAAAAGTGGCTGCAATTAAGGTTAAAAAAATTTCAAGAAATCTACGAGTAGTAGTGAATCATGTTTTTTATGGTGGAAATAGATTCAACACCATCAAAAATCTCTAGGGCAAATCATGTTTTTGATGGTGGAAATAGATTCAGCACCATCCAAAATCTCTAGGGCATCCAAAATCTTGAAATTTGACAGCTATCCCTGCGGGATTTTATCAAAATATTGTTGGAATTTCCATGATTTTCAGGGCTAAAATATAATGTTCACTCAATTGTCAATTAGGGTTATCTTAGATGGTTGGGAGGAAAAAATGCAATACTCCCTATTTAAATTCAATTCCCCCTAGTGACATGTGGGATGTTGACAATATTGATAGCATATGTATATTCCCAATATAGAATAATGATGATGATGATGATGATGGTGATGGTTAATGTCCACAAAGACTAATATGGACCTTAAGAAAGTAAGTAATTAAATGAGACAATTTAATATTTTATTTATATGATCAAAAATAAGGGAGGGAAGCATTCTGAGATCACTGTAGTTTTGCTTATTTAACAAGTCAAGAAGGTTGGTAGTGTGGCAAATGCTTTGAAAAGGAGAATGGATGTGAGTAAGGGTCGAGCAATCCAAGAGAAAGTGTTTTTCATCTTCAACTCTCTTATTATCGCAAAGGGGACAAATTCTTTTGTCCCAAGGTGTTTTGGGAATAGACCAATGCCCAGTTTCACTCCGAAGCTCATGAGAATCATTCTTATCTTTGCAATGTTCATTTTCTTCTTAACACTGTCAAAACAAAAAGTTAATTATGGTTAGCAAGTTGGGGTTGATCACCTCCTTATAATACCTTAGCTTCATTTTTCCCTCTAACTCCTTATCATCCCACAACTTATCCTTAAATTTGGAAGTAATAGCATTTTTAATATTATCCTTATTCTCCAAGATAATCTTCATCTTTATCCCCCAATGGTTGAGCCAGGACTGGACATCCTTATGCCAATCTTGCTTGAGTCGAAGTTCAGGGTTTTGACTAGAGTTAGAAACAATTTTGGGGAACCGCTTGGCTTCCACGTTGTACAATTTTTTCTTGTACATCAGATACCTAAACATAACCATACTTTCAATGGGGAAAGGCTAGCTTTAATCAAGAGAATAGGGTAAAAAGTGTTTCCTTTAATCTTGAGGTTGTATGTTATAAATTGTTTTTGGATCATCTCAATCTATCTTCATGATTCTCTAGATATATTGTAGCCTCGAACCTCACACCCATATAAAATAACAAGGGTGATGAGAGTCTCAAAGAGGAACGTTTTTTTACTCCAAACACAAAGATTTGTCGACTTACAATTGTTTTCGAGCTCATAGTAGTATTTACAACCTCCAATAATCTTTTTATCAATGTTATAGTTCCATTGAGTTAATGATGAAAATCAGTGCCTAAATATTTGTATGAGGAAACTTTCTCCAAGTAATTGTTATCATAAATGAAACTATCATAGTTAATCCTTTTGGATTTAATTATCATGACTTTAGCCTTGTCGGTATTAACAATCATACCCATCTTGGAGCAGTAATCATGGAGGATGTTACGTTGCTTATCGATATCATTAGGGCTTTTGGCAAGAAGAACGATATCATCAACATAGAGGAGAAGAGTAATGATTATACCAACGAGCTTGGGTCCATCGCATCTTGTAGCTTCTAAACACTCTTCTAACTTATCAATCTAAATGCCAAAGCGACTAGAGATATAGGACAATCTTACTTAACTCTGATATTGCATTTAATCTCCTTAGACCAACCCTCGGTGGTCTTAAGTTTGGCAATAACATTCTCGTATAGCCTAGTTACAACAACCTTCAGCTCGAGAGGAACCATTATCTCATCGAACCTTTGCCATAACTTCTCCCAAGGAACAATGTCGAAAGCTTTCCTAAAGTCAACAAAGCAATATAAGAGATCACTTTTACTTTTGCGACGCTCCTCGGCAATGGACCTAAGAGGAGCAAGGTGGTCAATAGTTGAGTGACCCCTCCTAAATCTAGCTTGCCCTTTAGCTCTTTTACCATGGATTTCAAGTCAGAGGCTAATCTTCTTCTCAAAAATGAACCCATACAATTTGGCTAAAATCTGGTTAATCATGATATTCCTATAGTTAGAGGGAACATTTTTATCCCTACTTTTAAATTATTGGCATAATGAGGCTTTGTGGCTGTGTCCAAGACTTAGGGAAGTCGTGTTTCACTTCCAAATTAAGGATTTTTTGTATATGAGGATGAGGATAGATCTTCCCATTTTGAAAATTCCAGCTTGGTAACCTTCAATATCCCTTGTTTTCCCATTAGCGAGCTTCTTAATTTTGAACTCAATGTCTTCCAAAGAAAATATATCTTCCTCTATAGGAGTGTTTACGATGTTTCCCATGGTTTCCGAGGAGTCATAGAGATTCTTAAGATAGATATCACATTCCTTTAAGGGGATCAAATTATCTTTTTTCATTTTACAAACAAGAATATTCTTCCAAAACTTTCTAGGCTCAATTTTAGAGAGGCAAAAAAGATGCTCTTACATCTTATTTATATAGTACCTTTTCTTCCTTTTGATAGGAGCTTTGTATACACTTATCTTTTCAAGTTTAACGGTTTTATTAGGAGCATCTCTAATCACCCTCCTGGCAAACTTACAGTCCTTACCATACCAAGGGTTGGAAGATATATTGTTCGTTTTATACAATACCTCTGTAGAGAATTTGTTAATGGTAGTGGAGAGGGTTGTAGTAAAATTGTGGTAGATGTGATCAATGTTATCATTATACATTAATGAACCTAAATCCCTTGTTAAATATTTGAAGAAGAGAACCATTTTACTTTTTCAAAGTGAATGTGTTTTTGGCTTTCACCATTCTTTTGCATGTGCTTGGTGTGCATATCAAGGTTTAAGGTTAAGGATAGAGGTATGTGGTTTGAATCAGGCTCATGGTCATCTAGGAGGTCAAAATTAACAATAAAATTGAGAATTAGGGTATCAAATATCGCATAGTCCACAACATCGTTGTCATGCCCATGAATACAAGTCATTTGACTAGAGGTAGACCACTTATAAATCTTGTTACAAGTAATCAGGTCTTGGGAACTGCAAAGCTTGATTAGCTTAGTACCATATAGTTTCTCGGTTATGTCTTCAGATTTTCTTTTGAATGTACTAGCTAAGTCACAATCATCATCAAGCCATAGGGGGTTAGGGTTAGAATTATTACTTAATAGAGTAGCTTGTTTAATAGGGTTTCTAGCATTGAAGTCCCCAAGAAAAAGGATGTTTCCTTCATTCCTTAGACTATGGATATCTTGTTCTAAGGTAATGAAAGGGCAATTCTTATCCAGGTTGTTTTTCTTATAGGAGGTAGAGTTGATAGGAGAAAAATAACAAATAGCGAGAAAATTTTTGTTGGTGTTAGATTCATAAATTTCGATCCAAATGTACTCATTGAGGGGATTAATCTTATGAAGATGAATGTTGGAAGAAATAGTATTTTTTAGATAACAAGCTATACCACCAAAGCCTCTAGAAGAGAATTTACTATTCCAAGTAGACCAAAGAATGAATCCATCTATTGTGGGACCCTGGGTTCGTCATGATCCCAAGTTTCAATTAAGAAAATAAGATCAATATCACATGGGATCGAACTTAACATAGGACCTTTATGCCATGGAAAACCACGATAGTTTCAAATGAGGATCCAGAGTGTTCCTAATTCCTATTTATCACTTTTATTTTGGACTCTATCTCTAATAATAACTTTCCTATTTCTAATGATTTCCCATTTGCCTTCCTTTCTTGCCTCCTTTACCTTTCAGATCTCTTTCCTTAGTTCAACTTGATCTTCTAGAGCAAGATTTTCATTTATAAAGATTCATGACCCTTTTAAACTTGGATCTTTACTAAGTATATCTAATTTGTGGTCATTGGAACTTACGTTAACACAAATTAGTCTATGTTTATGCTCAAGAATATTTCCCATCCTTTTTGCTTTTGTTAGATAAGCCATTTAATTTGTGAGTTAGTTTTCAGTTGTTCTTTAACTCTTTCTAATGTGTCCTCTTAGTTTTGCTCTTTTATTCCAACAATTACAAGGTTCAGGGCTCTTTTGTGGCGCTCATGATCCAGTTCAATTAATTTGTTAATTTCCTCTTGTATGAGTTTGATACCTAGTTTATTCATTGTGCTACTTAGGTTGAATTATTATCTAGTTTTTCTTTTAATTCTTTAATCTCATTTCTCAGGGTGCAGTTTTATTTGGCCATTAATTGTTTTTTGTGTTCTATTTCTTGCATTCTATCTTTCATTCCTTGGATTTCAATCTCAAATGCTATCATTTTATCTTCTAACGATTTGTAGTTATTGTTAAGCATTCAAGATAATTTGATTTTATGCTCCATAAGCAATGTAGATAATTCTTTTTTATTTTCTTTCTCTTTCTTCTCTTCGCCTTTCTAAAGATTCAATGTATTCATAGACACTCTCTTGGGTAATTTTACTTGGCCTCCTGTTGTACTACAAAACAACCCCCCATTTATAACAAACAATAGCTAGGCTTAGAATTGTAAATGGGGACCCTTTTAAAATTTTAGGCTTAGGATAATAAAACCCTAACTCTAAGAAAATTCCTAGCAAAACCTTGTAAAACTAACTGAGGATGAAATCTATATCGTAGATTGCAAATCACACTTTTCCACATGACCATGTTAAAAACCTTTACAAAAGTGCGATATGTGATTAGGTCTCCTATTGCGATAACATCACCTTGCCATTTCGCAATCGCATTTCACACTTCGCAAGAAACTTGACCAAGCCATTAGCACGACCACAAACGATTTGCGAAATGCGATATTGCGATCTCTGCAATCGCATTTAACTTAACATATCCGGTAATGCTATACTATATCCCTTTTTGAGACTGTGATGCGTGATTAAGTCTGGTAAAACGTGTGGAATAATTATGTTTTAAATGCTAAAATAAACGAGTTGACAGGTTATTAAATATTTAGAGGCCCGAGGTAGGATAATCATTTTCCTGGTTATGGGTAGTTATAATTGAGTATCTCATTAAAGCCTTTCTCACGATCCAAAGTCATTTCACAGAAGCTTTCAATCTTAATTACTAGATATCGTCTACGCTAATATATCTTGTCTATCTCAGGAAAGCGACAAAAGACATGTCCCTAAGAAAGGTGATGCAGAAACAGAGCAACCAAACCATTGTTGAAGCTGAGTTTACAGAGATGGCTCCTATCTTTGTTGATACAGTTTGTGATGCTGCCAGAGGTGCAACAACTTGGGAAGTAATTTACAATAGGCTGGAGGACGAGCATCCTAAAATCACTGTTACGAGAGCAACAACTGACTCAAAAAGGCCTTCAGAACTTCAATGTAGAGACGCTTCTTGTTCATTCCTTCATAGGATAGGAGCAAGGGTTAAAATCCTCCCCTATACAGATATGATTAGGTGGGTGATTGAAAACCTTATAATTGAAGATATGCAATTCAAGAATTAAAAGATGGAGCTCATTGGGTCGTTCAGAGCAGAGGATCTGAAGAAGATGTACCACATACTTGATCCCAAGGATATCTACAACGGTACATTTGTGGCTAACTCCGTAAAGAAGAATCCAAACCCCTTCAAGCTAATTCAGGGTTGGAGGGTGTAGGACAAAAAATTCAAGTATGACAAATTGGGTATGTATGTTATAGCCTCTTTGGCAAACCCCTACAACTATGTAGCAACCATGTTATGTAGATTGTATGGGCTACCCAATAATACTAAGTTTTCAATTGAATGGATTACTCTGATTGATGCCTGTATTAATTCCCATACCATGAATTGGCATTCCATCCTAATTGACAACCTAGCCACCACCATTATCGAATATCGATAGAAGAAAGCCTCCTTTTCAGACAACCTCCCTCCCTTCTATTTTAGTGCCTACATTATGGATGTTATCTGTTTTTGCACAACATTTCCAACCATGGGTTGGAAATGGACCTTACAAGATCCTTACCCAATCCATCTTAGTCATAAACAAATATGGGAGTCACATTACATTCCTCACTTCTATAAGATATTCCATGATGTTGTGTTGCCCCTACATCAAATGATTTTCAATAAGAAATCCCCTAGGTTTTCCCAAAAATCTACAGTAGACCTTCTTCTTGTTGGAAAGTATTTTATTGAAGAGTGGTTCACCTATATTAGGGTTTTTGGTAGCACATCTGATCCACACGTCCTTCCTTTATATGTTTTTGATAAGTTATTAGCAAGAGAGATTACCTACCAAATTGTGAGAAAGGACCTGATTAAAGTTCTAAAAGATGACAAGAAATCATTATGGCCCATTTTCCCTGTCAAATACGGTTCTTTTGCTTTAGCCAATTTTGTTCATGCCACTAAGGAATTAACACATATGGAATCCCTTAGGCTTCATACATTTCCTAAGAGGCAATTTGATCCAAACAAAGTGGCATATAATGTCACTACTGGAGTAAATCTCAAGCCATACAATCATGATGATAATCATTTTGAGGATTTGTTACAGTTAGTTGTATCCTTCGAACAAGTGTTCGAATGGGGAAAAGTGAATTTGAAACCTGAATATTTTCAAATATTTCAAGAATTCAAAGAGGCTTCGAGTGATCCCAATGCATCTATTAAAACCCGAGGATAAGTCTACTTTAGGCTTCGAGTGATCCCAATGCATCTATTAAAACCAGAGGATAAGTCTACTCCAAGCGTCACTATTGATAGTAGAGGCCCTAGCTCTCAAATAGACTCTCAAGTAAACACTAAGAAGACACCAGACACAGGGAAGCCCCAAGATGCCGAAAACACAGCTGAGAGCAAGTGATGAGCACCCCAGCTACAAAAATCGGTTCAGAGATCAAAGGCGATAGTTTGGAGTAAGAGTGGAATCATTTTAATCAGAAATTGCAAGGCACTCCCAAAGCCTCAAATGCCCAAGAAACAGAGGAATTCAAAACTCCTCCACATGTTCAAAAATATACAGAGCCCAAGTCTGCTGACAAGTAATCTACACCTATGGAGGAACAAGCAACAACATCCCAGCATACTAAAATTATCCCTGCTCTGCCCACATCGGAGATTGTTCTCAAAGTCACTGAAATACCTCCACTAGATGTGTTCTATAGCCCTCTACACAAGGCTGTAGTTATAAGGCAAAGAAAAAGGAGAAGGATAGATGCACCTGAATTCCCACCTGGAAACGAGCCCATGGACATCGTCTGGAAGGACATTCCTTTCAATCCGGTCAAGAACTTGACTAGACTATCACAGTTCACAGGAGCATACACATTGGCCACTATGGACAAGGCTACTGAGGTCACTACTCTGTTAAGGGAAAAAGAGGAGAGAATTGCACAGCTCGAACAATAGCTCAAAGCAGAGAAAGCAAGTGCAAGCAGGCAGGTGGTGGAGAAACTAAAGCAATTGCAGTAAGACATGGAGGTCCTGAAAATTAGCCATGTGTCCGATATATCGGCCAAAAACATGCAACTCCAGGAAATACAAACAATCCATGGAAAGATACAAGGACGTTCCCACTACTGAGGAGTTCATCAAAGAGGCCTTGGAATTAAATTCCCTTCTAGTGAGACAACAAGAGTATTTCTACCAAAAGATGTCACATATTACTCCCTATCTGACTACTAGCGACCAGCTGACAGACAAGGCAATCGACCAGAGAACGGAGTTTAATGATTTAAACACCAGAATCTCTGAGTTCATTGAGTGGCAAGAAAAAGAAGATGGAAAGAAGGCCAGTCTACCTGAGATTGAAGAAATTCATAAAGACATTCTCTGTACAGATTGGGATGACAGAATCAAATAGGCTGAGCTAGCAGTCGCAAGGGTAGCGGAAGTATCAAAGAACATCGTCAAAGCAATGAACCAAATCATGTTCGCCACCAATATCATCAAGGAAGGCAATACGAAAGAAATTTCTGATTTAACTGCTCTGTATAAAGACTGGCAAGAGAAGGCGGGGATTCAGAGAGAGGCAATTGTGAAACTAACCACGACCAACTGGGAGTCGTATTAGCAGTATCTAGTTAAGCCACATAGCCATATTATGACTCTCAATTGTTCCCTTCACATGACTCAAAGGATGTTGCCACCACTCACCAATGCGATCTTCACTGGACAGCTCAGGACTCATTTCGGGCCACCTCCTCAAATTCAACTGATGACCGATATTTGCAACTTAAAGGACAAGCTAGCAGACAACAAGTCATCCTCTTAGTTTTGTTTATTTAGCCTCTATTTATTTTTGAAGTTAGGTACCTAGTTAGGAGGAAGGTTGTTTGAAACCTCCTCAAATTTTGTATAATCTATTTTTACACATTTAGTTAGAGTAGTATTTATACCCTTTTCATGCATTTAGAGAAGGGTCCAAAATTTTATCAAAAACATTTGCAAAGGATGCACTATTGTAAGTTTGTGAATGCTTTGGTGAAATGATGTAACATGATCGTTTCTTTTAGATATCAGACTACTTTCCTTTGTTGACGCACTTTTGTATTCTTGGGAGACAATTTGATTTGAAGAAAGAAGTTGGTCCATGTCATTTGTCAAATGAGCGGGACTTCACACATATGGTACTATTATCGTGTATGATTGATTATGTTTACATTTAATTAGTGGCAAAACTTTACTTTCATGGATTGTATGTGAGATTTATTATTTATGTTAAGCGTTAATTTCAATTTTGTATGATGCCTAGCCGAAGTTGTGATTTTCATATATAACTCATCATATATGCGATATATTTTATAAATTCTTTTGACTAACTATTTAGTCAAAGGAATTATCTTTTACGTTATCATCTCTTTTTAGTTGTGTTCAATCTTTATTATCACATGCTAAATAGATATCCTTGTAGATAACATATCACACTAGAACACCTGAGTTTATATTAGAATAAGCTAGTTAGAGAAATTGCATTGTAGAATAGGTCACTTAGATTATCATTATTCTATTTGCAAAGCACTCATAAACCACCCACTCTCATCTTAAAATCCACACTAGGAAACTGGTCCCATTATCCCTAGTCTGAGCCACCACTTTAAACGGAAAAAGAGTTGTCTTAAGGTCCAGACCAGGGTGGTTATCCCCCATGTTTCGGCAGCAGAATTTTGAGGCCGCAACACCTCCCTCTATTAGAGGTAAGCTTAGAAATATGGAGACAAGTACTCACAATTTTAACAAGTAGAATTTAGCAATTTAAAGAGAGAATGGGTAAAAAGAACTAATGCACCTAAAATGTTTGTGGAAACATGCTAAGTCGCACCAAGATATTATGTTGCAGAGAACAAATTTAACGAAGGTCGTAACATCTTCACCGAGATTATAACTGGTCACAGAAGGATATCAAAATTAATATTCCCACAAAACTGCAATGATTAAGTGGCTGCACAGAAATATGTGTTTAAGTGAGATGTTCTAGGATCACCTAGCCACAGAGAATATAACTTCACCGAGACACAAAAATTATAACTGGCAAAGAAATAACTTCCCTGAGATTATAACTGGTCATAGATATTCTTCTTTAGGCATAATAAAAAACGTTTTTTTCCTAGAGATTAAATGGCAACAAAGAAATATGTGTTTATGCGGGATCTACAAAGCCCTATCAAAATTATAATGTTCGCTCAATTAAAAATAATAAAAAATTATGATGTAGATTTAAATAATAATGCTTGAGTTTACAATTCAGTATATGAGAAATTTTATAGTAATTGTAAATGAGTATAAACATTTAAATGTCGGCTTAATAATAAAAATAAGACATATTGTCTACCCAATAAATAAATAATAAAAATAAATATAATAAATCAATTCAATTTAATTGGTTATATTGTAATTTTATTTTTATTATAAAATAAAAGCATTTGTGTGTGTGTATATATATATATATAGCGAATATATAAATTATATATTTTTGACCATATAAATTAAAATAATGATATTCACAATATATATATATATAAAATTTGGAATTTCATATTTAAATTAATTAATAAACATACGAAAAATCAAATTTACAAAAAAAAAAATAATAATTATATATTTATGTGAGTGTTATATATCATCAATGTTATGGCATATCACATTAAAAATAATTATAAAAAGTATAAAACATGTCCAAAACAAATGATATATATGTAATGTCAAGATGTTAAAAAAAAAAAAAAAAAAAAAAAAAAAAAAAATAAAAAAATAAAAAAAAAAAAAAAAAAAAAAAAAAAAAAAAAAAAAAAAAAAAAATTTATGTATATGAATATATATAACATTATTAAGAATAAGCATAAATCCATTTTAACTATGGATCTACCAAACGTCTATAGGAATCAAATCTCTAGGTGCAAACTTTTCCTCAAATTTTGCACTCAAAAAGAGGTTTGCATCAGATTTGATCCATCTAGACGCTTGATAGATATGTTTCATATTCATAATCAAGATATATTATAACACCATGTTTAATTTAGTTAATAACTATTAAAGATTTAATATTTAAAATAAACTCTTTATATATATATCTATATAATATATATCTATATAATATATAATATATATATATATATATATATATATATATATAATATATATATATATATATAGATAGATAGATAGATAGATAGACTAAAAAGCGGGATGGAGGTTGTGCAACGCGCTAGGTTTTCCTTTCTTTGTAGATTTTCTAAGGGTGCCACCACATGCTATGAGCTCGAGATATACAAAAGAGGGGGCTTTTGGAAAGAAGGTGTTAGTTTTGTCTTTCTCCTCAATGAAGGACGTTGGTGACTAAGGGCTCTGTTATTCGAAGATTTTTCAATCTGCTGCAACAGTTTGCAAAAGACCACCATGGTAGGGCAATGGTTCTCTTCATTGTTGTCTTATTTCTTGCAATCTCACAACGTATTTGTAGCCATGCTACATAGTTTGTTCTGGTGTCCCATGGATGGTTTCCCTGGCAATAGTATGATTCATTCAGGGTGCTTTCATATGGTAAGCCCTTTTGGGTTGGGGCTCATTTTGCAGGTTTCAAGCCACCTCTCTCAACCTACTTCTTTTTATTTAGAGGTTGTGAAATCATTGGATCTTATGCACATCAAGGACCTATCTTCTCGTCGAAGTAAACCCCTTCCTCCCCTTTCTATTACGACGAAACAATTGGTAGAGTCTAAAAAGGATTTTTTAAGATTTTCCTGAAAACTTTGAATGGAAAGTCCTCCTTATTTGGACCAAGAGCTCAGACTTGGTTGGAAATCTAAAACAATGTATTCACTCCAATCTAGGCATGCCTTCACCCTCTCAATTCCTATTATTCGAAGGGACATTGCTACAAGACTCCTTCCGGGTGAAGGATTATTACATATCGAGGAATGCCACCATCATTCTAAATATAAGGTTGTGTGGTGGAGCATTTGGCTCAATAAATCCAAGTGGTTTTGTTTCTTTCAAGGATGTTGTGAAAGGGAAGACATCTATCCTAGCAGACCAAATCCAAAACAATCGTGGACAATACATTGTAAATAAAATGGAACAAGCATCAACCATGGAAGTAAAATTTTTAGAGGTAAATTCTATACTTCTACCCTCCATTCCTAGGGAATTGTCTATAGGTTTAATGGCTTATAGCCAAAATCCAAAACATTACGCCAATGGGTTTTTAAGTTTTGGACAACCAATTGTGATATGTATTTATGATTAAAGGTTTTTTCATTGTTCAATTTGATACCCAAAAATATCTATATTATGTTTTGAATGAGGGGCCATATGGTTATGGGGTAGAGTTGGGCTCTTCATTACCCGATGGTTCCCAAAATTTGATGCCACAAATATGGTGGTCTCTACCATGTCGGTATGGGTGAGACTTCGAAACCTCCCTCTTCCTTTCTAGCACCATAAGGTCCTAGAGGATATTGGAAATACTCTAGGCAAATTCAAAAAGATAGATATTGATAGAATTGAGAAAGGACTCTTCACATATGCCAGAACTTGTGTAGATATAGAACTCAATAAAGATCTACCTCACCACATCATACTGAAATACAATAACTTTCAGTGGACCTAAGTATTAGATTATGATAACATGGCATTCCGATGTTGAATTTGCTTTCAAACTGTTCACTTGCAGAATACATGCTCCTAGGCAAAAAACCCCAAAAAAGAGGCATGCCCAAAGGCCCAAAGGATGGAAAGTATCATACCCCCACATGAAATCCCTGAAGTAATCTAGTGAGCCTATTCACATCTTCTATGATAACGCCAGTGCCATCAACATATCAAAGAATCTTGTCATGCATTCAAAAACAAAACACATTCTGGTCAAATATCGTTTTATTAGAGAGAAGTCGTTGAAAAGAATATCAAACTTGAATATGTTGGTACAAAAGAACAAATCGCTAATATCTTCACTAAACCTTTATCTCGTGAAGCATTTGAATATCTTCGCCAAAAGCTTGGGATTCTCCCAAGTTCTCATTACATTTTCCTTATTCGGAAAATAAAGGGGGAGTGGAAGTGTGTACAAGTCCACGGGATGGTTGTGTGTCAAGGGGAGTTACCCTTTGCCATTGATGTCAAAGGGGGAAAGAAGGCAATAGGAAGAGGTGCCCTGATCGCAAGGGGGAGCATTTGTGTTGCCATCAATGCCAAAGGGGGAGATTGTTGATCTAAAGATGATCTGAGGTTGTCATTGATGTCAAATCAAGCAGCACGAAGGATGACCTTGAATTACCATGGAACATTGGATATCAACATTCATGGTTTCTTGTCTCATAACCATTATAGGAATACTCTACTAAAAAATATCTTTCTATCGGTATATAGCTCTCCTCGTAATTCCTCATGGTTTGTAAGTTATTCAAGATTGAAGTTAGTAACCTTGTTTAGTGGGCTAAAACCCCATGGGGTTGCGGCATGGAATTTATCATTGATTTTGCTCATTAAATAGTCAATAATTAATAATTTTTTAAGCTCCTAAAGTCCCTCCAACATTCTCTATAAAAGCCCCTCTCAACTCCATAAAAAGAAATCTCATATATCCTCCAAAAGTAGTGATCGTGGAATTTTCACTATAACTTTATTTCTGCGAAGTCTTAGATTCTGAAATTAAAACCCATTTGATCTAAAATCCTAAAGAACGTTGCGACTCAATTTTAGATCTTGGTTCGTTATATTTTCGGAGATATGATCTGTGGAAGTTAGGGTTTTTGCAGGCTCCCGAATTTCATCTCAAAGAGGTGGCCTTGGGAAAATCATCATAACTATCTCTCTGAGAAGCGGATTGGAATTATGCAAAAAGTGGCAGATAGTGCACAGACTATAGTTTTCTTTGTGTCAATTTGACAGATGAATGAGGAAACAGTGACACGTGGCACGTCGTACAAGTTTGCTCTACTAAACTAGTCCATAATTAGGGCATTGTGAGAGATTGCACATAACTTTGCCTTGAAGAATCTAAATCGGGTCAAACCTTTATAATTGGAAAGAAGACTCAGAGGGCTACTACAAGACCAAAGATCACATATTGGGGATCTGAAATCACAGAGGTACATCAGATTCAATATCGAGATCCTAAAAGGCAAAAAAAAAAAACAGATCAAGTGTTGTCAAGGGGTGCAAAGGACAAGACTTTCTAGGGCAGCAAAGAGCAAGGTGCAACAAAATGATGTAGAAGAGGTAAGCTCTAGTTAAGTATCTTTTGTATATGCATGTTCATCTCTTAATTGCATTAGGTTATTTGTATTCTAATTTGTTCTTTTTGTTTAGCACTGACATATGCTCTGCAGGATGAGGTAAGTTTTGCTATTATCATGTCATGGGTATTTCCTTGAAGACTTTCTATAGGTATTATATATTCATCAAGAGAAGAATCAATGAATAATCTAATGTTCTGAAGAGTGAGAAATGGTAGCATGACAAGAGCAGCAATCAAGGTGCAGAACAACAACAAGAAGTTCACCACATGAAGTCTTCAAGCGGGCAGCATTGCATACAGTCATTGTAAAAGTATCGTTGTACGGAGTCATTGTAAAAGATGTACAAGTGTCTATCTGCCAAGAGTTGAAGAGGCAATGTCGGGAGGTCAAGGATCATCATTAGGTGGCTGTGTCATAGTTTGGGTTATGGTCTAGTGTGTCTTCTTCTTCTACATCATTCTATATCATTGTAAAGTGGACCATTTTCCCTAGTATGGGAGTCCATTCTTCTTTTATTCTTCTATAGGGTGGTAGGGTGGTGTTAGGCTAGTGCATGAAGTCACCAGCAGGTTCAAGCATGTTAAAAATTCAGGGTGGCAGGGTGGTGCTAGGGTGAGTTGTAGCTCATTGGGTGTTGGGGCATCCATTTAGTTGACTACTGAAAAATCTCGGGCATTGGAGCATCCATCTAGTGGGAGCTGGAGAAGAATGATTTTCTAGATTATAGGAAGTTGGAGCTTTCTTTTCAATTGGAGTTGAAGATTAAAGAATTATTATAAAAGAGTTCAGGTGGTTTTTGTCTCGGAGGGGGTTTCCACCTTAAAAACTGTGTGCATTTGTGTTCCTTTTGTTTACTGCTATCATTGTACAAACATTGATAATAATTGAAGATTAACTAATGCTCTGCAATATTAATAATAATACTAATTGAAAGGAATATTGATTCACCCCCACCCCCTCCCAGTATTTCCAAGACGAAAAGCCCCTCAACAGGTTGATTTCAGATGAAATCAGTGCTATGTGTTAAAAACATCCACCACTGTACTTGCCTCGTGTCGTCATTCTCTCCTCCTTTTATATTGTGGGGAAATCATTCTTACAATTAGTCTCAATTTGTTCTACTGAGTGATTTTTCTTTTTCTTATAAATGTGACAATATTGAAAACCCACATTGATCATTAATATGCAAATGTGGCTGAAAATGATCCAAAAAATTATGTTAACTACTTCCCGTAGTCCAAACAGTCGACTAACACAATTTGTAAAGCTTTGCAGTTTCTACTTGAAGTTATGTTTGTTTTATTATTACAGGTTGTGGTTGAGCTATAAAATGAAAGGTTGGTATTGATTTAGTCCTCTTCTATTAGGAAAACTGAAAATTGAAAAACAAAAAATGAAAGGTCACCCATAAAAGGGGTTGGGACCCCTCAGACGAGAAATAAGAAATTGCTTCAAACGACAATTTATGTGAATCCAATACAGGAGTGCTTGAAGGCCGCTGCAAATCAGGTCAACCAGATGGTTCACTCCTTCGGGAATACATCACTGAATGAGATGCCTTTCCAATAGCCAAATTTCCACCATTCACAAAATTTGGAGGAATCAAATAGCTCCATTCCTTCTCAACATGGCCGGATTTCAGAGGGATAAGTTTAGCATCCATGTTCTAATTACCTTAATCACTGCTCCCTCCAACTATGTTCCTCTTCGATTGATAAGAATTTCGCCCAAAAGCATAAATCAGGCCTCCATGCTCATCCTTGTTCTCTCGATAAGAAGAAGAAATCTAGTAACCTGGGGTAGGCAATATGGTCGTAGCCATATTTCACTTCAACAACATTGAAAATTCCAATCTGTTGTCGGACCTTGAGAAAGGTAGGTTAGGAAGTCCAATCCTGTCTCATTCTTGAATCCTTCAATTGGTAGAAATCAAAGGGGTTATGAATTAAAAAAGAAAATGAATTCATTCTTGGGTATGCGAAAAAAAATACTGCCTCCGACCACTTAGAAACCTCCAATTCCTTGCCAAATGACAAAAACCCCAAAAGGCAATATTAATTTCAAGTTATTAATTTTAGATTTAATATTTCAAAGTTTTTTTAGAATTTTAAATAATATATTTATATATTAAAAAATACATTTGAAGTAACCCGTTGGATAGAGTAGATGGTGATGGGGTGTATTACTAAGGCACTCCAGGTTGTGAAGGTCACTAGTGCGAAACTTCATGGGCAAAAAATCTAGCCATGTTAAGTGTTGGTGTGGCCTGGACTAGGTGCATTTCCTGGGTGATTATGACGGCATAGGCACCCCTTGAGTCACGGTTTCTCAAACGAAAAATTAAACTTGCATTCATCTTAAAACTTACACCACTTAGCAATAAAAAAATACATTTAAAATAATGAAAAAAATTATACTATCAAATTCAAATAAAAAAAATAAAAACATAAATATCTAGACTTTACGGATATATTTGTGTTGATAAAAATAATATAATATAATTTAATATTTGAAATTCATTTCGATATAATAAATGTTAATTTCACAAATGGTGTTTTACAATTGAGTGTTAAAAATATGTTATAATAGAGTTTTAAATGAATGAGATGTAAAAAAATATTAATAATGACTCAATTCACATTACATAGATATTGCAGTAATGAGTAGATTAATTAATATTAAATCTAAAAAGAATTCAAATTAAGCACGATAATAAATATTACATAAATTCAAATTTAAAACATCAAACAATTTGAAGTAAGGAAATTATCGAATTAATTGAGGAAACTACAGAGGAAAGCAACAAACATTCTCAAGTAAGTTTTCTGTTTTATCTCTAACAATTTCTACTCCAAATTGCATATAAAAGAATATAATAGTAAGAGAATATTGTTACGAGCTTCACATTGAATCACATTCCAATACTTGTATGTGAATCGCGTTGACACTATTCCAGTAGCGTAAAATATTTTTGTGAGAATGTAAAAAGGGATTCGGAGTGAAAATTGTAGTTTAAATATATCTTGTATTCACACACGAGTGTATGTTGGAATTGTCGGGGTGGTTGGTTTTCACGCCTCCATCCGTATCGAATCTTGCGGAAGTTGTAATACAGCATATTAATTATAATTTAGTATATATATAGTTTTTTCAAAGAAATTCGCCAAATACATCCTATATTTGAATTCATATTTAATAAATATGAGTGTATGTTGGAATTGTCGGGGTAGTTGGTTTTCACGCCTTCATCGGTATCGGTATCGAATCTTGCGGAAGTTGTAATACAGCATATCAATTATAATTTAGTATATATATAGTTTTTTCAAAGAAATTCGCGAAATACATCTTATATTTGAATTCATATTTAATAAATAAAATTAAAGCGTTGAATTCATATTTTGCAAATACATCCCATATTTGAATTCATATTTAATAAATAAAATTAAAGCGTTGAATTCATATTTTGCAAGTAATATTAGCTAGTGGCATCGCATCTGTTACATCCTCCCACCTGAACACTATGTCATCTCCACGGCCTATTTTACTCCTTATACTTATCAACCGTCCATGGCTAAGTATTTTGGTTAATATCAGTTTAAACATATATCTAAAGGGATGATATATTTTTAAAAGGATATTAATAAAAAGCCTCGGTCCAATAGCATTTCACAAGGAAAAAGTAGTCTATAATACATCTCTACATTGAGGCTGCAACTTTGGGCTTTCTTTCTAATTGCATTTTATCAAGATTAAGTGGAATGTCTGGTTGTCAATTTTGGCTATTTTATTTTGAGCATATTGAATGTAGTGTTAGTTCTAAACATTATGATAAGAGAATAATTTTTGTTGTTATTTTATTTAATTAATAAAATATAAAAGATTTATTGTTGTTATTTTTTTATCACTCAAAAACATAATTATTGGTCTTTTGTGATGAGTTGGTACTGTTTTAGCTAATTCCAATTTAGATGAATAACAAGTTCCTCATGTGCATCAAAAGTAAGAAACAAATTAACAATTTTCTCCCTTATTTCTTTCATCTCTATAACAATAATTAAGCTGCATTCAAAGAGAATCATTGATATGGAACCATCAAATACCATCCTAAGATGCAGAGAGGCCTAAAATCATGTGAATGAGAAAACATAGACATTATTGGCTTAATATCTATGTTTCCGATGGACCCCCATTTATTAATGACAAAAGTGACATGACAAGAAACATTATTGGAATTATCACAACAAAGTGATGCCCATCATCTATTAGATAGCCCACAAAACTAACATTCATTCCAATTCTTTTGATAGGAGCATCCCAAAGTTTCTCCATGTAATTAGGCTTCTAAGTTGCATTGCCCTTTTTGTCTAAAAGATTTTCATGCTTCTTTGATTTGAACTATTTTTTTGTTGTTGCGAAACTCCTAATCAACTACCCAAAACTATACTGATCTAATGTAAAAAACCAATTCAATGTTCACATAGAGATCAAACTATATTAATCCAATGTAAGAAATTAATTCAATGTTCATGTAGAGATCTAGTGTAAATTCCATTGAACCAACGTTTAAAAGTCACTATGTACATGACATAAGCTCAAGCCTCAATCAACTACAAGACATGTAGCTAAAGATGGCTACATCACATAATTTATTTTCCAGATTACAGACATCTATACCAAACTGAAATGTGGATCAACTTCTCATGGCCTCAAACAAGCTTTGCTTTTTTATTATTTTATATAATACAGATTTACATCACAATTTTAGAGGTTTTAATACAAATGAAAATTAATTTGAGAGTCAACATTGTTTGTTTTTTATGGATGTCTAGGGTTTTTTTTCGAGATTATTTCTTCACTTGTTGATCTGTTAATGGTGATTCCACTTACATTATAAATTTTGTCAATTGTGAACTAAATTACAGCTCTTGATATTTGTGTCATAACTTTGTATGGTATATTCTCTCTTCAAAAAGATCTATTTTGCATACTGTTTAGTCAATTTATTGTTATCTAAATTGCTAATATTAATTGTCAACCCGGGGCTCGTAAGCTGATGAAGTGAGGGTGTACTATATGTACTTAAGTAACTTTCTTAGAGCT
>APFE031258973.1:73448-100093 GCA_000404065.3 Pinus taeda
AAAATCTAAACAAATAGTCACCCATTAGCAAAACTTACTTAATCATGCTTAATAACACCTAATGTAATGATCTGGGTGGTTTTATGGTGAAAATGAGGCAAAAGATAAGGAAAGATAAGGAAAGATTGAGGAAAATGGTAGATAAGTAGGTGTAGAATAGAGGCTCTACACATACAACATTTAATTTTAGCCCGAATTGCATTAACAACTATTTGTTCTTCAAATATGTAGTGGAATGTTTGGTATTTTTTCTTTTCTTTTTATTTACTTATGAATTAAAACTAGCTACAAGCTAGTATCATTTTGTGGCCATAAGCACACATTTTTGTTTAATTAATTAATTTTATTTTTTCTAATTTGGGAAAACTTTGGCCACAAGCCAAAGGACCTACGTCACCAACAAATAGTTTCAACCACTATCCAAGGAGTTTTGAAATTGAGTGAGCAAAGCATTACCCAAACAATCCAAGTAGAAAGGAACAAATTCCATATAGGGTGAAATGTAACTGAATAATATGAGTGTGATGAATGATACAACTACTTGTGAAATTATAATTACCATTGAAAGTTCACAAATGAAAGGACACCATTGTTGGAGACTTATGTGTGTGTGTGTGTGTGTGTGTGTGAAAGGCATGGATCTGTGAATATAACAAGTTCTATTGCATTTCCATTACGATGGCCAATGTTAATGACTAAGACGAAAGTTATTATGATAAGAGTTTCCATTTTAGCTATGAAAAGCCTTATGTTGGGTATAAAAGGATGTTATAACTGGTGTATATTCTATATATACTTCATGCTTGACTAATAAGTTACATCCTTGAGCTTAGTCTAATTTGGTATGTAAAGGAAGAACACAATCTAGTTGCATTTTGAGCTAGGATTTCTCCATTCTAATAGACTATGAATGTATCTTCTACAATTGCTTTTGATTACAATGTCACAAACAATATGGAATTCTATGACCTAGGATTTAATCCAAAATGGCCATGTAACAAGCAACAAAGAAATTCTACAAAATCCACTTTTTAATGTGGTTACACCAAAAAAAATATGACACCCTTATTCTTGGTGGCCTCCAAATTCTTTGTTTCCCAAGCTTGTTGCGTTGCTTACTTCAGCTAAGTAGGTTGGCCTACCTAAGGATGGTTGATTATGACGTGTTAGATTTTTTTCCATATGATTGAGTCCAATATTCCCCTTGTAGCCATGGAGGAAATGAGTAGCCACAATTCACCCTTGTGCTACTAACCCCTGCATCAAGGTGTTTGATAATCAAACATAGGATTGACACATCCATAGGTAGGAATATGGCAAGTGGGAAAACCCCCTTGTTGATAGTGGGGGGCTTAGATGTTTTTGAGGTTTTGGTATAATGGTGTATTATCTACAACATGATCCAATGTGTTTGACATCATCCTGCTTTTCTTGATTGTGTTTGAATCATTATCAACCCTATCTGTCATCCCTCATTCTTTTTGAAGGAATTGTTGAGCCTTTCTTGATTCCTTTTCCCACATTGACAATTGTTTTTTATGGTCCTTCTCTTGCCTTACTTTCTCTCTTTCAAGGCTTTCCTTTGCTCGATGTTCTACTGCAACATTTCTTGCTTCCTTCTTTTCCTTGGCTAAATCCTTCGTTTTTTGTTTTAAATATTGAATTTTCCAAGTTTATTTTTTTTCAAACTCAATTAATAGTTTTATATAGTCTTACGAGGTGAGTAACTGTGAACTTTGACCTAAACGAAGACTATTTTTTGTTCCTTGCCTTCTTTTCGCTAACACTCTCTCTACTAGTAGCTTTAGGAACCAACCAAGTAATTGTTTCTTCCTTGACACTTGTTTCTCCTTGATTGAAAATTGCCTTTCAATATCTGGGACAATTGATTGAACTCTATTGTTATTTTCATCTAGTTCCTCATTTTGTACAATATCTTCTTCTAGTTGGTTGCGAAGGCATGTTCATGCTTTCTTCAATGGTTCTTGAGACATTATGTTTGTTCATATTCATTATGGATTCTTCCAACCATGATGGTGGCGTTACTTGGCTTGGAAATATCAATTTAGCGTTGTTGCTTCCTAGTGCATGATCACCTACAACTATATTCATATCAAAATTATCATTTTCAACCACATTCTCATTGTCATTTGCATGATCAATAAAGTCATTAAGAATATCACATGGAGAAATTGCATGTGCTTTAGTTCGTATAACCACATCCATGTTACTGTTAATTAGTTCATGATTATACCATGTTTCACTTACATGTTCATCATCATCACCATAGAAGTGTCCTTGAGAGAGGGATAACATATTATTTGTTGCAACTACATCTTCCTATCCATCCAAATCTTCTTGGGAATCAACATGTGCTTGGACATCCCCTTCTTCTTGACCATCCACATCAAATGCCTCGCTACAACCAGTATCATGCATAATAGAATCATAATTTAGTGTCCAAATTCTTGTCCTCTTGAACCTAGCCTTGATATTTGAAGGTGTCAAACCCCTTTTAAATGATTTACTTGCAAGCTCATCTAGCTTAAACCTTTTCGCCTCCACCCCTGGATTTTTTTCCTTCAATGAAGCTCATTGATCAAGATCCTTGTGGGGGGGGGGGGAGATCTAGGAGACTTGAACACTGAGCACTTCCCTGGGAGAGGAGAAAAATGTTCAAGATATGCACACTGAATAAATAAGGAAGATAACCATTAACTATTTAAGAAACCATTTATTAACTGAAAGAAGTTTTCTAGCTGCTACATTATGGATGACAAATCCATTCTTTTACAAAATAAAGCTTGTTATTTATATCCTTTTTTAAGCTGAAATACCATGGGTAGATACCAGAGGTGGATACCATGGGTGGATGTTGCTTTCCGTTCGGATCAATCCTCCCCCCTTAGAAGGCAATGGTCCCAATTGCGTGAAGTTCCCTTTGGGGAAGCCTTTGTTGAATATGAGCATAATTGTGGGTTTGTGGATGGCCTAAAAACAAGTGTTGTTGAATACAAGGGTTTTGCATGGTTGACCTATAATCGCGGGTTTGTGGATGACCCTTAACCATGATGAATGAAGATCCAAGGATAGAGATACTTTGTAATGCTTGTGGGCCAATTGTGATGTTGATAGTGTGCGACTTAGCAAATGGACTTCAGTGGCAATGGTTTTGTGTGGTGGACCCATAACTATGACGAATAAAGGTTCGAGGATAGAGATACCCTATAATGATTGTGGGCCAACTGTGATGTTGACAGTGAGCAACCTAGAAAATGGACTTCGATGGCGAGGATTTTGTGTGGTTGAACCATAAGCGTGGGTTGTGGTTGGCCCATAACCATGTTGAGATAGTTCGCTTCTCAATCCTCTTGCTAGAGATCTGGTGGCTTATCTTTGTAAATTCTCACAAGACCCTTTGCAATACATGTATTGATAAATCCAAGTGCTTATGTTATGCTTAAATGGAACGCCCTTTCTAGGTAAGCTATATATGTTGAAGTTGGGTCAATCCCGTCTATTTTCTTATTCTCTTGAAGCTAGCATGAGATCACCATATGAATGTTATATTTGTACAACATTCAAGGGTCCTGACATAACATCTTGACCTTTTTTTCAAGATGAACTGAAATTTTCATCTTGTCTCTTAATGGAAATATAACAAAAAAACATTCAACCTCCATAAAATTGTGGAATTGGATAAACATGTGAAACATGAGCTTCAATAAAGATATTTTGCCCCATGACTCATCAAACTGTACATGGGGGTACCGAATGATAATAGGTTGAATTGGAAAACCAAGGATAAAGCACCATGCTGAAAAAATATATGTTCCCTTCCATTAATTATTGTAACCTCTAGAAATAATAATAATCGTGAGAAATCATTACATGAAGCATTCTTATTTATTTCAACCATAGCATATGCTTGGTGTGCGTTATATTCTTTCTACGACTAGCCCCATGCGTGAAGTAGGGGGTTAGAGGGGGAGCAAAAGGGTGCCCTTCATTGTGTCGGGCGCAGCAGGGGGGCGACAACTCCCCTTGTCGAGGGTTTGTGGGGGAGGGGGGTGGTACCCCCCTACACGGGGTCCAGGGAAATGCCCCGACAATTTTTTTTTGGACCCCATATTAGGTGCACGAATCTACGATGGTTTTTGGCATAAGTTTTTCACATGGTTTTGGGCATGATGGTTTTCTGCACATGGTTTTGGGCATGATGGTTTTTTGCACATGGTTTTGGGCATGATGGTTTTCTGCCCATGGTATCTTGTAGATCCGGTCAAGGGAACTATGGTTATGTTCTAATCCAAGTTTAATGGTTTGAGATTTATGAATGCTTCGACATGTATATATGTGTGTTGTAACATTGAAAGGAATATAATGAAAATTCAATTTGGTAGTCCCGGTTTTGGGATCCAGGGGAAACCTTTGTGTATTTGTTTTATATTCTCCCCATTGTATATTTTTTGTTTTTAAGAGTTCATTTGCAGGTAATTTCAGTACATGGTTAAAACCTACAACATGCTTCTATGACGTTGGTGGAGCAATGTGAATATCGAGACTATGTTGTTTGTGATAGTGATCATAACAACTTATTACACCGATAGGGTTAATACTACCTCAACATTCCTCCTTTTGTGGATGCTCAAGAGGGTCATCATAGACTTCAAACATTGAAATCAATATTCTTACACCAACTCGCTTGGCAAGTCCCATGACATATTCAATGTGCCACTCATATTAGTTTTTATGGTATTCACATGATTATATTTATAAAATATATGAGATGTTAGGCAAGCCAAATGATAGATTTTATCCACTTCTACGAGCAGAGCCCAACAGCTGCAAAGAAGTATGGCCCTCCTTCATAAATTATGTCTCTGTCTTCCATGTTTGTAAACACCACAGTGAAAAAACTTTTGGATCCAAGATGAATATTTAATTCCCCCTTTGGTTTCCAGTTGTATTTTATCCAGGTGTACAGTGCTTTCTTAGATGGCCAGATTCCCATAAATTTACATATGATGGCATAATTAGCCATGTGATCTTTGTGTGCTTACAGAGCTGGGTCACTCATAATAACTCGAGGTTTAGCTGTGGTCTTGGGTTTACAGGGCCCCATCTTAGCTTTGCCCTCTGACCCTTGACCTTTGTCTTCTGCTTTTTCCTCCCAACAGTCTTCTTTGTGGGCCCCATGATCTGCATTGATTTTGCTAGCTTCCGCCTTCTGAGTTTCAGTGTCTTTTGTCCTGACCTCCCAGGGCTTTGGAGGTTTGTTCTTATTTCCTCCTTTTCCCCTATTTGCGACCAAGAAAATGTGAGTTTTTTTTCAATTGTTTTATATAATTATATACATAGTTGACATTGAAATATTTCACTGAAGATGGACATTGAAATATTTTATTTATGACTCACATTATCCACATTAAAATATATTTTTTGTTATTAATATACTTTTAAATAGTTGTCTCCCTCATATTGGGAAGCAGAAAGCATATATCCATGGAATATGAACTATGTCTCTTCCCCTCTCTATAAATATATACACATTAATTTTTTTTTGTTAATAATTTTTTAAAATGCTACATGTCAACTCCATAATTGCAAAGCACTTAACAATATAATATGAACTCTCTCATATATATATATAAATATATATATATATATATATAATATATATATATATATATATATATATATATATATATATATATATATATATATATATATATATATATATATATATATATATATATATATATATATATATATAAGCGTGAGAGAGAGGAGCTTGATATTGAAATATTTTATTTAATGTGAATATTCATATACACATCTCCAGAGAAGTAAGAAATAATTAAAATTTTCAATGAAGGAATTACACATTTTTCTCATACTAAAAAGTAGAAAGCCAATTAATTCTTTTTTACTACAATTACTTTATCACTATATAAAGTGATGTAAAACTATGTTATTGTTGCCCTGAGAGACGAGGTATAGTAGAGATGTTGTAACATAATGTAATGTAATATCATGTAAATAAAAATTAAACAAAATAAACATATTTATGTAATGTAATGTAAACATTTTAACTTGGTCAAAATAAAATTTAAAAATAAAAATATCCCTATAAAAATAAAATAAAAATAAAAATGATCCACGGTATTCATGTGGAATATAGTCTATTTAAAGGGGGAAAGTAAACCAGCCTATATCCATATTAATTCCATATCTATCAAGAGGCAAGATGAATTAAATATCTTGAGATGCAAACCTCTTTTAGAGTGAAAATAGATTTGATCTCTCTTGTCACTTGTAGATCCGGAGTTAAGATGGGTGTAGGCTGTTGACATTGAACTATTTTATTTATGGCCGATACTGTTTTTTTTGTAAGCTGGGTAGGATCTTTCTTTTCATCATCATTCAAAAAACAGGCAGGTTACATCCATAAACTATGTGGTTAGGTGACCTCAACTTGCCTAGAGGGAAACTAGATTTGTTGGTCACCTAACAGCATGATAAGCCATCCAAAAACTAAATAGTATGAGTCTGTCTATCTAGGCTAGAAAAGCTTGTATGTCCTAAGACTTCCTAGATTCTAGATAAATATAAACATAAGCCTACAAAATATAATATTGCTGCATACAAAACTAAACAATAAACATCCAATTATTCATCATTAGTTGAATCCATAGGAGCATGATCCTTAGCACTGAAGCCTTGAAGCTCAGAGTGCGGGATACACGGGATATGTTGTTCAATCTGGATGAGGCAACCATTCTGCCTTTGGAGCTGAAATCAGATATGCTATATATCTTTGCTGTAATTCGGGAGCTTATGAGAAGGCGAGGTCGAGCCAGAAGGAATATGTGCCAAAGCTTTCACCAAGAGATTCTTCATCATCCAATACAAATGGAAAATTTTCTTATACTGAGGGGTTCTTCCTCGTGAATGTCCAGGGTCCGACACTAGATATTTCTAATATTCCAAATCACTATCCATAAGGCTTGCTTGCTGGTTAAGGTAAAATTCCTATTATTCTTTCAGTTGACAGACCTCGGATGAAATTCTTTCATGGTACACAAAGGAAAGTTCATTGATAATACGATAGACCAATTTGCGGCCTCGAGGTTTACCTTCATATTCATTTGTGAGACGAGGTTCAAGTGCACCTCGGGATTTCTTTCCTTCGTTGTGAGAGCCCCAAGTGGCCTTTCCTTTTCTTGCAGTAGCACGATCTATGATTCGAGGAGTGCGGAGATGAAAATTGATAGAAGGTGAAGGCCCTATTATCCAACCCGAGAATGTGTCGAACTCGACCAGGGTACCTGCCACAGTAACTAGATGCAATAAGCCCATTTTAATCGAAACCCATTGCCTCCCTCTGATGTAGGCTTCCACCCACGATATTAAAGAGTTTTGGAATCAAAACAAAAGGGTCCCTCTTTGCATGGAGTAACTGAGTCCATGAGAAAAAACTGAGCCCCTCCCATGCTGAAAACCAACAGTTGCAGAACCTATTCTACCAACATTTGAAAGCGAACCACTATCGCGGAAAGACACAGGCCCGACCCACAAAATACCAATACACAACAAGAGAATTCCAAAAGAAAGAGGCACATGCATAAAGCAAACAAAGAAACCCTCACACCACATTGCAATTTCCATATATAATTTCGAATGAACCTTCCTCCAAGCCATCCAGTAAAACAAAGTTCCATTCATCGCACAAACCATAAAAACTAGGGAATTAGGCATGGTCATAGAGAGACAAAATTGAGGACCGAGAACATACCCATGAGCACTAGTCTAAGGCGATGGTGGATGGGATGATACCCAGTGAAGGATCATGAAGGGCACCTTCCCCAGGCCACAATGTTGCTCAAACCAAGGCGTAATTGACCAAGGATTACCAACAGAACAATGACAAAACTCACTAGAATCAAAACTAGCAACATTCCTTTCAATGTTTCTATTGCCACCTTTGTGAATGTAATTAATTAATAAGAGGCATGAACGATATTGAAAGATTATTTTTGTTTAACCTCTCTTATTTTTTTAATATAGATATTAATTTATTTTGTAATATAACATTATGAAACAACATCCCTCCCATAATAAATTGTAAAACACCTCTTAGTATAATGAATGGCCTCACATTTTTTTTAAATATTCTAAGTATATAATTTGTGAAGAAAATTGTTAAATCAAATATCACCCTAAAACTTAGAGAATACCAGCCTATATCTATCTTAACTCCAGATTTACCAAGGCCCAAGAGGGATCGAATATCTTTTCACTCTAAAAGAGGTTTGCATCTCAAGGGATTTGATCCCTCTCGATGCCTGGTAGATCCATAGTTAAAATGGATCTAGGTTGGTTTAATTTCCCCCTTTAAATAGGTTATATTACACGTGAATACCATGGGTCATTTTTATTTTTATTATTATTTATTATTTATAGGATTTCTTTTTGTATCCCAAAGGAACCCAACAACCCGCTTAGCAGGTAGATACTAGTAAACCTCTAGGGGTCTATGACCTATCCTCCTCTACATAAACTAGGTCACAATTGGGGGGATTTGAACCTTGGATCTCTCAGTTTTCACAAATTTCACAATACTTTGATTACCAAATGAGCTGCCTCCCTGGGACTTTATAGGATTATTTCTATTTTGATATTTTTACTTTTAATTTTTAATTTTTTGTTTATTTTGACCAAGTTAAAATGTTTACATTATATTACATTAATATTTTAATTTAATAATATTTTATTTATTTATTTATTTACAAGACATTGTATTATATTACGTTACAACATCTCCACCATACTAGGTTGGAGAGTGCCTCTCAACACACTGAAAAATAAAAACATACAACTATATTACTATTAAAAAAGAAAATGAAAAGTGAAAAGTAATAAACTAGCATTTCCTCCCTGTTGGGGGTGACTGACTTGAGAAGCACGTCGTCTCGAGGTAATTCAATCCCTCCCACACGACTGCAATGAAGATAATTAATGGAAAGCACGAGAGGTCGAGTGGCTTGCAGGTGAACTTTTTAGAGATTGTGTTAGTTATTATTCCCCTGGTGATGGTTGTGGTGAGCATAAATGTTGTTTGGGAGATGAAAAGTTGGAGGTTAGAAGGTAGCACCTGCTCATTTCATTCGTAGGGTCTCTATGGAGAGCCAAGCTGGGGTATAGAATCTATTATAGGCTGGAATTTAGAGGATCCGCTGCAAGCAAGAGCTGAACAAGTAGTTATATGGGATCCTAGGTCAGTGCCTAAGTGGAGATTGGCTCTATTTGGTTGTCTTGTAGTTAGCCTTGACTCAGCTAGAATATGTCTAGCCTCGCAACCCCATTACTGCGTGAAGGGTGTTGAGGAGCTAATTTAGTCATACCAGACTCGATTAGTGTTTCATGTCATTGTTTTACTTGTGTGGATCTCGAAGCAATATGAGGACCTATGGCCCGTTGGTGGGTTGTTGAGATGTGAGGGAGGCTTTGGCTTTCTGAGGAAATACATTATAATGGGTGAAATTGCTCTCGACCTAGTGTGATCAGATTTACGGGGCTTGAAGAGGCACCAACATTTCAAGGTAGCAGTCTATGTTTGGGGTGGGGCTGGGCAACAACGAACCAAGCCAATGATGGTCCTTTCAATTTAAGGTATTATTGAACCTAGTTTAATTGATAGTTTTTGTTTCCAATTGTTATGTACTTGACTTGTGAGACTAATTGAATTCCATAAATACAAAACAATATTGCCAGAAACATAGAAATATCACATGAATTGACAAAGATTGCAAATATATTTTATTATTCAGAATCAGAATACAATGTTCACTTGCCTCTTCAAGGGGGCAACCTCCAATAGAGCAGAGCTCAATTACAATAACAACCAATGCTTCTTCCCTCTCCATCTAAGACTATTTATATATTTATGGCATCCGAAACCCTAACTACTAGTGGTCCCTTGCATAACACAGGTTAACCACTTTATTTATTAACTATGACCCATTTATAACTAATTGTGGTTCCTTTTTTATAATGTGGTTTAACCACTTACAATTATTGTTTAAGTGGATAACTGCTTATGGGCTTTATTGACTCAACTAACTAACTATGAATCTAACAAGGCCCCTTGGGATTATTACATAAATAAAGGAGTTAGGGAGCAACCTTGTCCTCAAAAATGAAGTTGCGGAAAATGCTGAAGAATAGTGGTTGGTTCCCATGTCGTATCTTTTGGAGAGGTATCTTTCCACTTGATGAGGACCTATTCAGGTCGGAGCCAAAGTGAACCTTCCTCATCCAATTTTGGCAGACTTTTTTGAACCCTCCAATTTTTCCCCACAACTTTCTTGAGGCAGAATACTTGGAATACTGGGTGGCTTTTTGAAGTAATCGGCAGGGCCAGTTTATAAGTGATTTCTCCTATATGTTGAAGTACCTGATAAGGCCCATAGAATTTTGGGGCTTGATTTTGGCAACCCTTTTCTTTGAGAGAGGTTGTTAGGTCCCTATACTACTAATGTAGCCCATTATTGTTATTAGTACAACTCCCTTATTATATTGTTATGCCCATTTAGTCCCCATATTGTTATTATTATGCCCCATAGAAGTCCAATATTATTATTATTGTGCCCTTACATTATTATTGTTATGTCGGCTCTAATTACATTATGACCCCTTAGACTCCTATATATAGAAAGGAGGTTTTGTCATTTGTATCATCCAAGAATTGTTCATTTGTGTAATGTAAAGGAGGTTTCCCCCTCGAAGAGGCTTATTTTGAAGGCGTTTATCTATATTTTCTATCTTTTTGTGAGCTAGTTTCATAACAAAGGTATTCTTATAAGGTTGGAGTCATAGGAACACCTATTCTCCTACTTGAAATGACCTCTCTAAATGGTGTTGGTCAGCCTGTTGCTTCATTCGATTCTAGGCTTAATGTAGATTATCTTTAAGATGAGTGATCACGATAACACAGTTTTGGAGGAGCTAATCAACTGCCTATACTTTAGAATATTCGAGGATATAAGAAGCTGGTGAAGGTGGTAGTTGGTCATACATTGCCTCATATGTTGTCATCTTGGTGGCTTCATGATAGCTATTATTATACCACCATTCAGCTAAAGGAAACCACTGTACCCATTGATGCTGCTTGTTTGGATTGAAGCACCACAGTTAGGTCTCCAAACATTTGTTGACTTCTTTTGTTTGACCATCGATTTGGGGATGATAAGTTGTACTCAATTGGAGTTGTGTGCCCTATAGCTTGAAAATTTCCTTCCAAAAATTGCTGGTGAAAGTGGGGTCTCGATCAAACACAATGGAAGTTGACATGCCATACAATTTGAATATTTGGTTCATGAAAACCTGAGCCACCAATGTTGGGGTAAATGGTGTGGTAGAGCAAAAAAATGAGCATATTTGGAAATTATGTCAACAAACTCCATGATGACTGATTTGTTTCCTGACTATGAGATACATGTATTGAAATCCATGGAAACATCTGTCCAGATAGAAGTAGGGATTGGAAAGGGTTGTAAGGTTCCCAGTAGCTTGATCATTTCCCCTTTGCATTGGAATACTTCACATCCAGGCACAAAAGTAAGAATTTCATGCTTCATGATGATCAAAAAGAAATAACGACGTGCTCATGCATAAGTCTCCTGAAAGCTTGAATGTCCAACAACTAGAGAGGAGTGCAAATATTCCAAGATGCGAGGTTTGAGGGTGGAGGTTGGGGATAACACTACCCGATCCTTATAACGAAGAACCTCATCCTTCCTAGAGTAATCCTATGAGGAATTAGGATCTGCTTGTAATCTATTAATGAGTTGGGACAAAGAGGGGTGGGAGAACCATTCATGAAGAGTTGCTTCTATCTAATCTGGTATGGTAGAGAGATGGATAACAGGGTGCCTTATTCCTCAAATTAGCGCGATAAGGAATCAAACACTACATTGTCATGCCCCTTATTGTAAATTATCTCATAATAATATCCCAACATTTTTGTGAGCCATTTATTTTGTTGTGGTGACAATAAACACTGCTCTAGGAAATATTTTAGGCTATGAGTGTCAATGCATATTTTCGGACGACACCCTAATAAGTATGGTCGCCAAGTGTCTATTACATGTAATATGGTCACCATTTATTTCTCATATGTATATTAACCCAAATCTTTTCCACTAAGTTTCTAATTGGTGAAATCCAATGGTCTATCTTCCTGCATTAATACTACGCCAATTCCCGTACCTGAAGCATCACATTCAATCACAAAAGGTTTTGTGAAGTCTAGTAAGGTCAATACTGAAGTGGAGAACATGGCCTGTTTGAGAGCCAAGAAGGCCTGCTGACTTGTGCCAGTCTTGAGAAATGAAATTTTCTGAGATATTAGTGACCGGCTAAGAAATGTGTCCATAATTCCTGACAAATTTGTGATAGTAGCCTATGAGATCCAAGAATTCCCCTCAAACTCTTCGAGGATTTTGGTTCGCACCAATATTTCATTGGTTGAATATTTTTCGGATCAACCCTCACTCCTTAACGACCTAGAATGTGTCCCAAATACTCTACTTCTTCCATACCAAAGGAACACTTTGATAATTTGAAAAATAATTTGTGATCTTGGAGCAGTTTCAATACCTGGTCAACATGCTGAAGTTGTTTGTCCCACGTTATGTTGTAGATGAGAATGTCATAAAAAAAGACCAAGACAATTTTTCTAAGATATGGTTTCAAAAGGTGGTTCATGAGGCTCTAAAAAGTGTATGGGGGATTACAAAGACCAAATGGCATGACCAAGAATTCATAATGGCCTTCATGAGTTTGGAAGGATTTTTTTGTAATGTCAAATTCCTTCAATCGTATTTAATGATAGCTCGAGCAAAGGTCCAACTTGGTAAAAAATTTGACACCATGCAGTTCATCAAATAAGAAATCAACTACTAGAATAAGAAATTTGCACTTGATATGAGCTTGTTAAGGGCCCAAAAGTTAAGACACATGCACCATTCACCATATTTCTTTAAAACCATGACCACTGGAGATGAATAAGGGTTGGTGTTGGGATGAATAACACCAACTTCGAGGAGTTTCTTGATGATTTTTTCAATTTCATTCTTTTGTGAAAAATGATATCGATAGGGGTGTACATTTGGTGGTTGGGTACCCGGGAGCAAAGGGATGTTATGATCATGTTTACCCCTAGAGCATGGGAGCTCCTTAGGTTTGTCAAAGACCTATTGGTGGTGATCTAATACTTGTTGCATATCGGGATGAATGTTAGGAGCGGATTCAATGGCATGGATGACATTAAATTGTGCTACAATTCCATTATGGCCCTTTTTTAAAAGCTTCTCTATTTTATTGGAGCTGATGATAGTAGGAGCACCTGCTTGGAGTCCCCACAATGTATGAGTGTGGTTGCATAAAGCTCATATATAACTCCTGGAAGTCCATTAAGATAGGGCCCAGTGTGGAGAGCCATGCAGCACCGAGGAAAATGTCACAACCGCCCATTTCAATAGCAAACATGTGAGTTTTGAGGTGATAGTCCCCCATTTGAAGCTTAATATTTTTACAACATCCTTCACATTTCATGCTCCCCCCCCCCATCCACGAAAAGGAATTGGAAATTAGATACTGCCCTGGAAAAACAATGAATGACTTCTACTACTCTCTTATGGATAAAGTTATACATGCTGCCACTATCAATCAACACCACTACTGGTTGATGTTTAAGAAAACCTCATATTTTGAGAGTTTGGGGAGAAAAAATGTTGGATATGCTATGGAATGAGATAATCGACTCGTCTGGAGTAGCTATAATATCGATGTGCGGGGTTGTTAGGGGTTCACCCTCTTCCTCCTCAGGTATTTTAGTGGACAAAGCTGTTTTCAATAGCGTCAATTTGAAATAATTTCGGTTCCTTGCATTTATGTCCTTGGAGTATTTGTCATTGTAGTAGTAGCAGAGTCCTTGTTTCCTTCTTTCAACTATTTCTACCAGTAATGCCTTTTGAACCTTAAGTGTTTGGGTGGGGTCCATAGTCGGGGAGGGACATGCCCTTGCGACGGAATTTGGATGATTGAATTGGGAATTTAAAGTGACTTCTACTGCTAAGGCCATGCTACATGCTTCCAACCAAGTAGTTGGGTGATGCATTCATGCATGGTCTTGGATGTCTTCATTTAGGCCACTGATGAAACATTCCAAGTAAAAGGCATCTCCTAGTCCTTTAGTTTGGATGGCCAATTGCTCAAAGGTTGCAATGTAGTCCCGTACTGTACCCATTTTCCTGAGCTTAGTGAGATGACCTAGAAAATGAGATTCTCGATCAAAGGGGTCACAAATGGATTTTGAGAACATGGTCCAAGTTGGCCTCCCTAGATAACATTTTTGATGTCACTACCACCACTTCCATCGCTCTTGGTCCAGGTAAAGAGCTCCTACATGAAGTTTAGTGTCATCATCCTAGATATTATTAAGGTGGAAATATTATTCCATTTGTGCCACCGATACCGTCGGGTTAGAGACATCAAATTTGTACATGTCTAACTTGGGTGTCCAGTGGCCTGAATATTGGTGACATCCATGGAAATGAATGTGATGGTTGGATTCTCCTTCTATGTATGCATCAACACTATGTTATTCCCTCATGGGTTCATGATACGTCCTCAGGGCTTCCAATACTTGTGTGAATTTGTTGTTAAAGGATTCCTGGAATTCATTGAATTTTTTCTTGAGGGCTTCGACTTTCTCCATAGCCATAACTTGAGACTTAGTACCATGCATACACTAGCCCCGGTCAGATTTTGAGCTTACTTAAGAGTGGTATGGTTGGAAATAGGGCAAGCTTAGGAGTCTAGTGATGTGGGTCACTTGAAGTTGTGTCAGGAAACATTTGGGAACGCATGAAAATTGGGGGCTTACAGTTGAATGGTACCACTACGATCAACTCGTCAACCTAAATCCTATGGGAAAGGTCTCTTGCAAGTGTCCCGTGATGACCCCAATTCCTTTTTTAACTCTAAAAGGAGTTTTTCTCCTAGTTGATCAATACTGCAGTGACCAAAATCCAAAATGCTTGATACTTCCAAATATCTTGCGAAGATTAGGGTTGGAATGAAGTAGCAAAAACTCCAAAGTATTAGAACTACAAAATATTATGCGACAATCTGATCTGGACTATAGCGGCCAAAATCCTCTCTGCACAATAGTTTGATCTGTGATGTGAAAACCCTAACTGCTGAATCTGATATGTATGACAAGGACAAAACCCCAACTATCAGATCTGATCTGTACAATGGTAGTTGAACCCCAACTGTTGGATCTGATTTAGATGAAAGGTAGGGGGAGATCTTAAGAAAGTTGAGGGAACTATGGCTACAAAGGAGTGTCAGGTGCTACATATCACAATATACCTAGGGGTCCAATAGTAGTACTCGCCCCAATCTTTCAGAGTGTTAACTAAGGAGGATCAGCTGTACCCTTAGCCATACTACCTGACTACCCTATTGTACATGCGAGTAATATCCATGAGTGTTGTTCTCAGTGTACTATAGTAGTAAGACGAACAACGCCTTATCTAAGGTCAGGTTACAGGTTACCCTAGGGGGCTTCCGATATACCCAAGGGTACGTGGAAGTGCAGTCTATGCGCAGTTCTTTCTAATGCACCACTACTCGAAGGGGTACCCACAAGGGTTACAAGGGAGTCCAACCAGTGTGACCACCTCTTGTAGTTCCTGCGTGCATGCCTCCCCAAATCCACAGGTTTATGCGCTTAACGACATATCCCTTGGTTTAAAAACATTGAAACATGTCTCTAGCCTAAAAAAATTCTACCAAAATTGGAGGTATAGTTGGCCTTGGAAAGTGCTCTGATACCAGTTGTTATGCACTTGACTTATGAGAATAACAAAATACCAGAAATATGAAACAATATTTCCAGAAACACAGAAGTATCACATGAATTGAGACAGTTTGAGAAGTATCACATGAATTGAGAATCTAGTATAACAAAAAGTTGTGAGGTAGTAGTGTGGTAAGAGTGATCACTTTAAATAGTAATAAATACAAATGACTTACATGGGCAATAAATCATTTAAAGTTGCATAGAGTATTCACAATGTTGCAATATGTGAGTTGTGTTAATGTGAAAATTAAATTCCATCATAATAATTAAACCAATCAAAAAATTAAATATATAAATTTAAAATATTCAATAAAAAAAATATTTACATAAAAATGAGATTAATATTTAATTTTACAGAAAATTAGTAATTAATACAAATTCATCGAGCATTCACTTCATGTCCATAGAGTCTTAATTAGACAGTGATAGTATGTATTGTTTATCAAAGAATTAAATTGACACACATAAATATTATATAAAAATAATTAATATATGTAACGAGGTATTAACACAAATCAATTTGTATGTATAATATCACATTTTTAAATTCTTAAGTTTTGAATGGAGGAGAACATGTAATTTATGAATGAGTATTTACTTACCATAAAATTTATGTTTGTATTTTTTCTCTTTAACGTGCTCATCACAGTGATCATATAACTATCACAATGATCATATAACTAATGTTCGTATGCTTATCAGAGCGATCATATGCTCATAAGTACGTATGTAGATAAACATAAAATTATGTTGAAGGTATATATTAGGGTTAGGTTTTCTCGAAAACAAATTTTTTTTTTCATAACACCGTCAATCTATAAATCTATATTAAGATATATGTTTGAAATAACATTTTTTATAAATCTATATTCAGATATATGTTAGAAATAACTTTTTCTATAAATCTATATTAAGATATATGTTAGAAATTGTTAATATAATTATGTGAAAGGTATATATTAGTTTAAACATATTGTTTTCCATACCTTAAGACATATATGAAGAATAGGTTTTGTTAATAACAATTGTACTCCATATATTCATCACCCTATATCAATGGTTTCAAAAAACCATGCCACAACGACCCACCCACGTCTATCCTCATTTCATCTCGTCTGTTTGAATCCGTTATCCCTATTGACCCACCCACATGGAGCACGATGAATCTTTGCATGACGTCATCTGAACCTCTACATGACGTCATCTGAATCTCTACAAGTCTCTGCAGTGTCTGACGCCGAATTTTTACAATGTGTGTAAAAAGAACTAACGTCAATGTATATACCACATTTATTGAGGGCTGAAAGTCCCAATTAACGAAAGGACGAGGAGTTTTAAGTTAATATCATCCAAAGTGGTGGTTGTGGTTTCATACGAAAGGGAGTAGTCTATAACGCGACTTTTTGAAAGCTTTTCTGACGATCAAAATCCGGCAGCAATTCATTGGTTTTCCAAGTTTGATAGCTAGTTTCTGCACAATCAATGGCTCCCAGGGGTTTTCCAGAGTGCTGAATCCAAATATGCAGTTAAAAAACCATTTTAACTACTAAAAATCAAGATTTAACCTCATTTCTTCCGCCGGATTCCGTCACCGGAATCTCCAAAAAGTCGCATTATAGACAACTCCATACGAAAGTACCCCGCCTTGTTTCTTTATTGGTATGACATGCGCCAGTACGACTTTATGTGAAAAAAAATATTTTGAAATGAAGTATATTGTTTTATTCCTAATATATTAAAGACTTTTGTTAAAAAAGTTGTGTTTAACAACCACCATAATATTTATATTGTCAAGTTAGTTGTTTTCCACTAAATTTTTTAATTATGTTAGAATGTTTTCCAAATGTAATTAATATAAATATAGCTAGCTTACAATAAAGTAATGAATATTATATACCTAGCTTATAAAATATTTATTGCTATAGTGTAAGTGCTTATTATTATACCGTGAGAGTATATTAGTATCATTGCATATTATTTGTCTTTTTCAAGGAACAATTATATTTAGCATTTAATTAATAAAAAAGGAAAATTTGTTTAGGCAAATTAATACAGAAAATTTATGTATAATTTTTATGGAAACATTCTAATTATTAAATTAGGCTTTTATAATACTAAGCCTCATTTTGTTATAGGTATTCAAATTCTCTTTTTAATATACATTTTTATTAATTTAAAGATTTTTATTTAAGGTTAGGTCTTTTAAAAATTTAACAAAGCATATTTTGGTTATGGATTTTGCTTTCTTGTGGGATGATTAAGTGATTGGTACAATTAGATGTTATTATGTTTACCTGGTTTCAAATTTCGTGGGGTCATTTTTCACCCATTGTGATAACGGCCAAGGAGCATATTTCCTCACCCTCGTGGAGTTGTGACTCTCGCTAAGTCATAAATTCCTGGTATATCTAGCCCGCTAGGTTTAATCTCGAGTCTCACTTAGATTACTCCAATGAGTTACCGATTCACCCTGGTAAAAAAATGGTTAGATTTTATGATTTGTTTATGCATCTCATATTATTAAAAAATGTTAGGTATTGTACAATATCAACATGATTATGTTAGTTGGGCATGATTATCAATTACTTATATTATAGGAATACACTTAACCAATATTTCCTAACTAAATGCAAGTTGTGGATCTCAAAGTTTATAGAATGTCAAAGTGCTCATCTCATTGTCGGTGATGCTATATCATTGCCACTCAACCATAGATAATGATGCACCATTGCCTTTCTCAAACTAGCTATATTAGAACAACCAAGCACCCAAAGTGAAACCATGTTATCATCTATTTAGGCTAACACTTAATAATCCATGAAGAACATGTCTTCACTAAGCATTCATATACCTTCAATATAGTTATAAATGTTGTTTTAGTATAAATAACATTGAATCCATCACATTGTTAAATTGTGTTAGCCTCCACCAAAGCTTATTATGCAGTGTCTCAACCAAAACTTATTATGCATTGTCTCATTGGTTGTTTATCTTACGTAGCTATACATCATTGGCCTCCTAATCTACACACTAGTATATCATCCTAATTGTCTCACATACCCTCCCCGCCTTCAATTTCTACCTTAACCTACAGAGTTAACCACCCTAATTATTATACTTGTCTTATATTGCATTAATTAATTTGAGGTACAACTAGATAGAGACCTGACATATCAACACCATAATATGTACTTGACCAACAGATTGGGTAGGATATGCACTTGCTCGATCAACAAATTAAAGGGGGCATATTAGTGAAATATGTAGTAATCAAGCAACTTCTAGCGACAGGAATAAAGCATCTATGTTAACTAAGGAAATGATACTCTACTCACAAAGATTATCACTCTGATGCTTTTACTGGTTGTTTTCACTTATATGGCTCAAGCATGCATGCACTCGACAACTACCACCCACAAGTAGGCACCATGGATACAATAATATAGACTTATTATGCAATCTTAGCCAAGTTTGCATAACGCATCTTCCAGCGCGTCGTTGCTAGTGACACTAGAAGTAAGTCCTTTATACTTTCCCTTTGATAATTTGATGAAATCCAACAATTAAAATTCGTGTCTTTGCTAGTGACACTAGAAGTAAGTCCTTTATACTTTCCCTTTGATAATTTGATGAAATCCAACAATTAAAATTCTTATTTTAGTTGTGAGGCATTATTATTTTCACAATTTTCACTAGTTATTAATCTCTACTTTTATTTAAGCATCATAGTATTACATATTATATAATTTAAATTTACGATTCTAAAATTTAAATATAATTTATATTAAAAACATATTATTTATATAATTAGTGTAGCTATATAAATTAATGGATGGAAAATGTTCATGGACATCAAACACTTACCTCATGATAGTATTACACTATTTATAATTTAAATTTATGATTCTAAAATTTAAATATAAATTTTTATTAAACAGGAAAAATTTATTAGTTATATAATTAGCATGCTATGTAAATTAAATTAAATGGCTGGTAAATGTCCATGGACATCAAAACACTTACCTCATGATACATATCTAAAGTTGCCATAATTAAAAAATCAATAAAAAATAACTAAGTTATTATTTTCCTTTAAATTATTATTATTAATAATTGTAAAAAGAATTAATATAGGAGTAAATATACATACATTTAAAAAAACATATAACAAGATTTTTAACATGGAGATTCACCTCTAATTTGTCATGTAGATTTTTAATCTTTATATAGGATTTTCTACAATATCATGGGTCAATATTATGGCTTACTAATTCTATATGCCCAAAAAACCATAACTCATATTTCTATGAGACAAGTCCATATATATATTTCTTAATTAATCAATTTAACTAAAATTTTAAAAGAGCATAACAACATTTAAAATTAATTTAAACCTGACTATTAATAAAAATATTCGAAAATATTCCATAATATTTTTTTTATCATTCATATAATAATAATAACAATAATAATAATTATTATTATTAATTAAATTAAAAAATGTAGAAACTTATTTGCTTGATTTCTATAATATTATCTTAACATCTCAACATAGAAATGTAGTTGAACATATATTCAAATTCAATGTTTCAAAATTTTGATGTATCCACTATATTCCAATTTGAAATTTGTAAGATTGTATTCACACCTTTATACTTGGGTTATCAGACCTTTAGTGGAGAACATGATTTGTTTATGTAATCAAACTTGCAATGAAGAATACATTTTGTTTAAGGAGTGAACACTTCTTCATTTTTCTAAACAAAATGTTGAAAAGCGTTTTCATGAATTAGATAAATATAGGAATGAGATTTTCTAATAGCATATTCCGTTGGACAGAAGTGCCTTGGTACAAGGTGGTCAGCACCTCCCACATCTCCCTTGTTGTTTCCTTCTCAACAATGTGTGGTACTACATGATCCTTGACCTTATCTAGGATCATGCACTTGGCCTTCGCCTGGGCCTCATCGTACTTCTTTAAAGGATCAACGTTGAATGAAACAACAACTACTTTCAAGGCACGGTCCTTGATGCAATGTTTGTCTAGGATTTCTAAGATCCTGGCCTTCCAGATGAAAAAATTGGAAGCTCCATCCAATCTATCCTGATCCCTAAGTCCATTGGCTGTCATCTATGCTCAACAAATATAGTATTGGTTCTCTTCTCCCTCTCCTGTTGTTAATCCAACAAGACTCGGATATGGATTTATTCGGCACTAGAAGTCCTCTAAGGAACAAGCTCCTCTAGAATCCCTTCGAGTCCTGATTTCCTTCACATAAATCCTCTGGCCAAATGCCGAATCACTCCTCTTCAATCCTGCTTTTCTGCTGCAACATGGATCTAGATTTCTTTGGTTAGAAACCTGTCAAGGTAGTGATTCCCTTTACCTCGACTTTGTCTCCACAGACACTGTTTTGCACCAACAACAACAACAACATCCCACCAGCTCCACTGATCGTATCTACACTGCTTCTCCGGCCCTGAAAAATAACTAAATTGAGCCTCTTAGGCTTTGTGCTGGCCCAGAGAGCTGATGCAATCATTGTGTGAGATACTCTAGGGTACTGCATCACCCTCTATAGGCTCAAAATGTTGACGCAGGCACTATGTGAGCCTCTACGTCACTCCTACAACTGCTCCTCTACCTTTGAAACAATGCTATCACTCGGGACAACTGTTTCTCTGCTACAAATTCTCTGGATATCCCAGCTGGTGTCTTTAGTCTCCTATGATCTACAATGCTCTGATACCATGTGAAAATTTATGAATCTACACATAATAAATCCTACTGCAATCATTGGTTTATCATCTCCTACTTGTTTTTACATTCAATAAGTTATTTAATTATTTAAACAATGATGAAAACACTATTGCAGACTACACATATATACAAATCATGAATTGAAAATAGAATGAGACAAATACAGAAGGGACACTATTATTTTTGGACAAACATCCCTAGAAAAACCCAATGTGAGAAAACCGGTGCAGCATATAGAGGGTTTGTACTATTAAACAAGCAGAATTTGAGTACAATAGGTTGCCTCTCACACCGTCTAACCTTTCAGAGAAATATCGACAACAAGAAATACATACAAGGGTTTACTTTGTTCTCATAGTCACAACAGATCCATTGAATGGCTGACTCTGGCAAGCACTGCGAAAGTCCTAGCACAATCTGCTCTGTGTGGGCCAACATTTTACCTCTGGGAGACTGCGTCACTTCTCTACTGGGTTGATTTGCTCACAGAAGCTTCGACTTCAGCCCTCTCATCTCAGAACATCGAGCTCCCAACAAAATATTGAACTCCCAACGACTATCTTGCACTGCCATTGCATGAATCCCCTTAGTCTGGGTCAGCTCTGCATGAGCCCCTTCCTGGGCTGCGTAGGCCTCTGCGTTGCCTCTTTGCCTAGCACTCGTTGGCTCAAAACTCCTTTTCGATTCAAGTCTCTGCTACTTCCCCTCTCACTGCAACAAATCACTTGTTCGATTTTCTCAGCAAACCTCGGCCCAGAAAAAGCAAACTGACTGATCTCTTAAGTGTATCTCCAACTGACCCTCAAGCCTCCTCTTATACTTTTCCTATTGATGAATCAACAATCGATATTGAGTCCCTAATTAACGATTAAGTCTAAAACATACTTGATCCTCGTCACTTAGAATTTTCTCACCCATATTCTTATTAATACCCATTAATATTTTTATTTTCCTAATTTTAGACTTAGGAACCCATAAAAACTATCAATTATTTTAATATATCCTCACCGGGGTGGAATTCCTCCAAATGATTTTTGGGTCTTGGAGATCTCATGTGTTCTAGCCCCTCCATTAAATTTCGGAGCTATATCACATCCGATGCTACCCAAAATCAACGTGTTTTCATATTGCCTTGGTGTGTCTGATGGTGTTCTTTTCTATGGTGGTATAGAGACACCCTTGTTTGTGTTTTTCCTCAAGATGATGACTGATTTGGGCCAATATTCTTCATCCTCTTCTTTCACACTTCAGCGAGATGGCCTGCTTTTGAATTGGTGGTCGTCTTTTCAAATTCAGCTCTCCACGACATCGATTTGTAGGTATTTTGTATTCTTGTCTAGTACTAGTTAGTGGTTGCTGGTATACTAGTAACTTCTCTGTGTGGTTTTAGTTTGAGGCTTTCCCTTTTAGTTTGGAGGTGCAATATATAATTCATGTGTTTAATTTATTTTTCCTCTATAAGTCCTTGTTAACTCCTCTACCGAGGAATTGGGCCTTTTTTTATACAATTTGTCTCTTTTCAATTGGAATTGTTGTGACTAAGAGTTTTTTGGGTATGCACTCTGGGTGCGATTCAAAGGACTGGTCGAGTCTGGGAGTCTCATTGTGGTGTCTTGTAAGTGGGGTTTTTAGAATTTTATGTCTTTACCATGCAGTGAATTACAAATTTCCCTTAAACCTGGGTCCCGAGTGTGGAGTTCGGGGGATGATTTGATTGTGTTCTGGTCAGGATTCCAAGAGTTAGGGGTTTATCCTTCAACTAGTTTCGTTGGTTATGGTCCTTTCTTTAGTTATAGTGATTGTTTCAGTGTTCTAGTTACTATGCCTCCTCATCAATGAATACCAAGTCAGAGAAGATGAGCTAGCTCTTCTAGTATTCATCGTCATAAGTTATTTTCTTGAGAATCAGTTGCTTCCTACTTTGATTCAGTTACTCTTGAAGCTCGAAGGGAAATTATGTTGTTGGAATCGAAAGAGTTTGGGGATCACCCTTAATTTTCTAATTTAGAAGTAGGAGGACAGGGTTTCAAATGGATTCCAAACCTAAGAAATTTTAGGAAAAGGAGATTGCATTTCTACATTCTCTCTCTATTCATAAATAAATGGACACGCTCTTTCATATGGTTTTGAGAGACAAACAAGTTGATAATTACAAGATATTTTCTAGCTAAGAGGACATCAAGTGTCTTATGAGGAATATATGTTTTTTCCTTGATGATATCGATTCTCATATAAAACGTGTTGAAAAACATGTGGTTTCAGACTTAGACTCAACCTCAAGAGATCTTACGGATTGTTGGTACCATTCTATGACCCCTTTTTCCCTCCCAAAACATGACAATTACCTACCTCTTTTCATCATTTATCCCTCAGATGCCTTGGAAATTGATTAATTAATAGTCTTATAGTTATTGAATTGCATTTAAATTGATTTAAGGGTTTTGTGTTAATAAATTAGGAGTTTTTGGGCAAAATGACTACAGGAAGTCCCAACATCTTCTAAATGGCTTATTGTTTGACATGTGGCATGACAGCCAGGCCAGAGCGAAAGGTATGGGTGAAAAGCGGAATGTCCAAGCATGGACAAGCACCTATCTCGCAGCGGAAACAACCCTCCTACATGCACGGTCAACGACTGGTCATCTATGGCATGTTGGCGACAAAGGCAGCAACAACACACAGTCACAGTCCAAATCAATTTTTAGTTGTTTTCTTTTTTTTATATGTGTCAGATAGGATAGAAACATTTTGTGTTTTGGTAAAAGCGGCAACAACCGCTCATGAATGTACATCCATTTTCAAGGGATGTGAACCATTGTAAATATAAGTTCTGAACCCGGTTGTATGTTCGGTTACGTTTTTTACTTGTTGATTCATGAACAGAGCTTTGACTTAATACAAATAGACTTGCATTATAATCACAGTTGCGTTGTTTGATTTGGTGATCGTGGGATAACAAGCTCAGTATACCAAGAACGTGGACGGGCCCTGCGTACATGGTATACTGTTGTCATTTTAATTGCGTTTACAGTATCATTTTAATTGCGTTTACAGTATCATTTTAATTGCGTTTACAGTATCATTTTAATTGCGTTTACAGTTAGAGTATTTGATTGGTATTTGATATTGATATATATGCGCAGTGATCAAGTCGATGTTTATATTTATGTATTTATGAATGCGCTGTTTATATGTTTATTCATGCGCTTGAATAGACTATCATTTGGATCGTGAATTATATCCTGTAAGGGATTCAATCCAGGGTTACCTTGTAAAGCACTGTCATGAACTGTATGCTTACGATTTTCACTTTGCATGATTGTTAATGAATGTTCATGAATGTTGAGTAGCACTGAACAGAGGTTTTATGTTTGATGTCTCTGTAAGGAGACCAAAATCTTTAATTACAGTGAGACACAACGTTTTATGAATTGAATCTTAGTTAACCGTGATACATAGTTTGATACTTAGTTGATATTTAGTTGATAGTTTGATATTAAATCAAATCACAACATTGAAATTAGGAAGAGTAGGCTTAGATTAGATCCTTTATGTCTATATATTTTAGGCACACGCCTCTAAGTCTACGCACCCTAGTCGATAATAAATATAGCCCAGTCTAGCACCCTAGATAGGACACTACATTTTGGCACCGTTGCCGGGGAGGCGTACTTAAAGGATTGAAAAGAAAAAAATTCAATAAGAAAAAATAAACAAAAACACAGTTAAAATCATGTTCATTTATGCCTAGGCTTAGAGACAATCAGGGTAGATTCATAAAAACCCCCCACCATTCAAAAACTAACCCATCATCATCAGGAGCAGACTGTGTAAAGAATTCAACACCAACTGAGGAAAACATTATTCAAGCATTAGAGGATAGACAAAAATCACGGCAGAGACTTACTCTCATCGAAAGGCAAACTTTATTAACACATAAATCACATAAGAGGGACTTTCCTAGGTCTGCCACACAAGGAGAAAGTAGCACAGTGACTGAACACTCCCCAGAGATTGAACACTCTTTCCTTAATCGCCTCTTTGAAACAAGTGACTCTGATACAAAGAAATCTATTAAGATGGCTGAGGAAGGAGATGGATCAGTGCCACATCAAGGACAGAGAGATGAAGAAGAGTCAACTTTTCCTTTTCCCATACATGAACCACAGGAAGATGATGAGATCAAAATGAAAAACATACCCCCATCAGTGCTACCTAACTTTTATGGTATGGCTTCAGAAGATTCAGACTCATTCTTGTTCGAGTTTGACATTGTATGTCGGACATATGGCTATACTGATGATGCCCATAGGCTCAGACTTTTTCCAGTGACACTAAAGGCATCAGCCTTAAGATGGTTCATGAGGCTTGGTGAGCATACTATCACTGATTGGGATGGTATGAGAAGTATTTCTAAGGAAATATCAACCTTACTGCAGATCCAAAGACTCTAAAGATGACATCTTTAGAATGAGCCAACAAGAGGATGAAACCTTAGAGGAATACTTGGAACGGTTTTTCTACAACTTACAAAATTCTAAACACCGAACTATGCCTCTTGATCTGATCCGCACAATATTCTTGAAAGGTATCCGAGAGGAATACATGGATGACCTTAACTTGATGGGTAAAGGTGACATTTTTGTTTTACCCTTTGAAGAAATCGCTGATCTTTGCGAAAAGTATTCAATGAGTAAAGCTAAAATGGGAAAAAGAACCCTGTCATCCAAGGTCACAAAGTCTGCTTCAGCAAGTGTCACAAGGGCTGAGATAGGGAATCTGTTAGAAGAATTTAAAACAGATTTGTTAAGCACAATAGGGAACCAAATTAACACTCTAAAAGCTAAAAAGAAACAAGAAGCTGAAGATCAGGTAATGGCTATTTTCTGCCCAAAGTGCTGGAAGAAACATGCATTAAAGGACTGTCCACTAGAAAACATTCAAGTT
>APFE031258978.1:0-10718 GCA_000404065.3 Pinus taeda
TCCATGGGAGAATATGTATTGACTAGCCCAATGCTTTCCATTCCAATGGGAGGTGCTGATGTTGTACTAGGAGTCCAATGGCTACAATCCTTGGGTACAATAGCTTTTAATTTTCAAGAACTTTTCATGAAATTTTCTATGGAAGGAAAAGAAGTTGTATTAAGGGGTATTGCAGGGAAACCAGGAAAGATTATCAGCTCTAATGGTATGACAAAGCTTCTAAAAAAGGAACAAAGAGGTGTAATTGCACAATTATGTTCGCTAGATGTTTCCACATCGGAATCATCTATTTCTCCAGATCTCCAAAAAGTCCCGGACAATCATCCAAGGTATTTGAGACTCCCAAAGGTCTCCCACCTATGCGTGATCATGATCATGCTATTCATCTAATTCCAGGAAGTGTTCCTCCAAACATCAGGCCGTACAGATATCCATATGTCCAAAAAAGTGAAATTGAACGTATGGTTGCAGGAATGCTAGAGGCTGGTATAATTCACCTAGTCAAAGTTCTTTCTCTGCTCAGTAGTATTGGTGCACAAGAAGGATGGATCATGGCGCATGTGTCCAGATTATAGGGAGCTCAACAAGCTCACTATTAAAGATAAGTTTCCGATTCCTGTCATTGATGAATTACTGGATGAATTGCATGGATCAATTTACTTCACCAAGTTGGATCTTCGTTCAGGATATCATCAAATTAGAATGAAGACTGAAGACATTCCAAAAATAGCATTTAGAACTCATGAGGGTCATTATGAATTTTTGGTCATGCCTTCTGGCCTTACCAATGCACCTTCAACATTTCAAGGGTTGATGAATTCAATTTTCAAACCATTCCTTAGAAAATTTGTGTTAGTATTTTTTGATGATATACTAATCTACAGCAAGTCTTGAGGATCATGTTGAACACATTGACAGGGTGCTACAACTATTGGAGGAGAAACAATTATATGCAGAAAGATCCAAATGTTTCTTTGGAGTACAAGAGGTGGAATATCTTGGTCATATTGTATCTCATGAAGGAGTTAAGGTAGAACCTAGCAAAATTAAAGCCATTAAGGAATGGGAAATCCCCACATCCATAAAGCATTTGTGAGTATTTCTCAGGTTGACAGGGTATCATTGCAAGTTTGTTAAGATTTATGGGAAAATAGCAGCACCTCTAACAACAATGTTGAAGAAATATGCATTTTCATGGACTCCATAAGCAACAAAGGCCTTTGAATATCTTAAAGAGGCAATATGCCACGCACCGGTCTTAGCTGCACCAGACTTCACAAAAACCTTTATTGTGGAATGTGATGCTTTCGGAAATGGAATTGGTGTTGTTTTAATCCAAGATGAAAGACCCATTGCTTTCGAAAGTCATCCAATCAAGGGAAAGTATTTACACAAATCTATTTATGAGAAGGAAATGTTTGCAATACTACATGCACTTAAGAAATGGCGACCCTACCTAATGGGAAGACACTTCAAGGTAAAAGTGGATCATGATAACCTTAAATACTTTTTAGCACAAAGATTATCCTCTGAAGAACAACAAAAATGGGTCACAAAGATGTTAGGTTCTGACTTTGAAATAATATACAAAAAAGGGAAGAAAAATGTTGTGGCAGATGCACTCTCAAGAAAGGATGAGGATGTGGAAGCATTGTTGTACGCCATTTCTATTATCCAACCAGATTGGATAAACGAGGCAAGGGAGGAATCAAAGAATGATGAAGAAGTGTGGGAACTTATTCGAACATTACAACAAGATTCCAATACATCTGATACATTTAGCTAGAAAAATGATTCGTTATGGTACAAAGATCGCGTGCGTTTCAGAGATCCCATTTTTACAGGAAATTTTTGGACATAATTATTTTCTTGTCTTGGTACTCAGTTAGCTCATAGCTCATCTTATCATCTGCAATCTGATGGGAAAACATAGATAGTAAATAAATGTTTGGAACTATATCTTCATTTCTTTGTATCTGATAAACAGACACAATGGTCAAATGGTTGCCTCTAGCTGAATGGTGGTATAACACTTCCTTCCATACTGCAACAAAAATGACCCCATTTATGGCACTTTATGGATATCAACCACCATCCATCAACATCATATTTAAGAGAAAATTCTAAGGTTCAAGCAGTGGAACATCACATCAAGCATCAACAAGTTCTCCAACTCTTAAAGGATAACCTTGTGTTGGCGCGGAATAATGTCCCTCAAGCAAGCTAAGAAGGATAACAAATTGTCACCAAATTATTATGGTCCATACAAGGTGTTGCAAAAGATTGGTACTATGGCATACAAATTGGAGCTTCCTACAGCTTCTCGAGTGCACCTAGTTTTCCATGTTTCATGTTTAAAGAAGGTTATAGGCGATAACCTCCCAGTTCAAACAATATTTTCATAACTTGACGAGGAAGGAAAAGTTATATTGGAAACCGGAAGCAGTCATAGAAACAAGAACTCGACAACTATGAAATCGATCCATTTCGGAGTATCTCATCAAGTGGAAGAACTTATCCGTTGAATATTCCACATGTGACGATGAGAATTCTATACAGAAGCATCCAGAACTACTCAAGCATTGAGGACAACACTTTTTTGAAGAAGAGGGGCATGTTAGGTCCCTATAATACTAGTGATGCCACCAGTAATATTGTAGTTGTATCCCTTATTAATATTGTTGTGCCCCTATTGTCCCCATATTATTATTATAGTGCCCCATAGAATCCCTCTATTGTTATTTTTGTGCCTTTATATTATTATTGTTAGGTCAGCTTGGTTATATTGTGACCCCTAGACTCCTATATATAGAAAGGAGGTTTTCTCATTTGAATCATTCCAAGAATTGTTCATTGGTAATGTAAAGGATGTTGCCCCCTCGAAGAGGCTAAATTCTAAGGCGTTCAACTATGTTTTCTATCTTTTTTTGAGTTGGTTTCATAAAATTTTACCTTTTAATTCCTTTGCCTTAGCCTTTGCCAATTTTCCTTAGCCAAAACACACATCCAGTGATGCCATTAGGATATATTTTCCCAACATTTAGCTTGGAATATGTGTCCCTTATCTGTGATCTTATTTTTCCTTTATTAACTTTTATTACATGAACTTTTCATCAGGGTTGTTACAAAATCCTCGCCCTTGGGGAACACCATCCTCGGTGTTAAACCACACCAAGACCTCAGCAAAACTGCTAGAAAGCAAACATACTACCTATGGAGCTTTATAACTTAGCTCGTTGCAATATTTGCAATGAACAACCTGCTCAAAAGAAAAACCTCATGACAGCATGACACGATAATAACCATACCACTTATTAGAGCTTTATAACTTAGCTCATGGTAGTATTTACATCCATGTACATATACATATACAAATATCAAAACATCAACAAAACATATTCGAAACATAACCAACATCAAACCAAAAATTCCTTTCTTCAATTGGCAAGCAATGAAGGATATAAGGCCCTCATTTGATCCACCATCTCCCATGTAACTTCCTCAGGCCCAAAGTGTTTCCACTACACTTTAACTTGCTCTATGGCTCTGTTCCTGAGCATGAGATGCTTCCGCTGCAATATGCACTAAGGCTCTATCTGGAACTCTCCTTCCTGATCCACCTGCAATACAAACCAATCAATAACATGATCAACTTCCTTTATGCACTTCTTAAGCAATGAAATATGAAAGAAAAATATGGAATTTCATTGTTGGAGGCAGTGCAAGTCGATATGCCACTGGTCCAATCCTCTCAAGGATCTTGAAAGGTCTGCAATACCGTGATGCCAACTTGGCACATGAACCAATCCTCAAAGAGTTTTTTTGGGCTTGATGTGCAAAGACACATGCTCCCCGACTTGAAACTCTTTAAATACCCTATGTTTATCTACATAACTATTTTTTCTATCCTGTGTTACCTTTAGATTCTTCTTTATAACCAACTTTTCCTACTCCATGTCCATCAACATGTCTAGTCCAATAAGTACCCTGTTTACTAGATCACACTAGCTGATGGGAGTGTTACAACTTCGTCCATCCTATGCCTCAAAAGGAATCATCCTCAAGGACTCTTGATAACCATTATTGTATGCAAACTCCACCAATAGTAGATACTCCTCCCATTTCCTCTATTGATGCATCACGTACATCCTCAGCATATCTTCCAAGATCATGTTGACCATCTCTGTCTGACCATCTATCTACAGATGATAAGTTGTACTGAAGGCCAACTTTGTACCCAAGCCTACAAATAACTCCTTCCAAAACTTGGAAGTGAACTTAGCATCCCTATCTAACACAATATTCTTTGGAACACCATGCAGTATCACTATCTCTTTGATGAACATCTATGCTACCTCACTAGTTGAATATGTAGTCTTAACCAGAATGAAGTGAGCCACCTTTCTCAACATGTCAACCATGACCATAATAGAATCATGTTGCCTCACTGCCCTCAAAAGACCTATCATGAAATCCATGGAAATGACCTCCCATTTCCATTCTAGAATCGCAATAGGTTGTAGTAGACCACCTAGATGCTTGCACTCCGCATTTACCTACAAATAGTCTAAACATCTAGCCACGAACTCTACCACTTCCTTCTTCATATTCGAGCAATAGTAAAACTTCTTCATCGTCGTCAATGTCTTCTGATATCCTATATGACTTGAATAAAGTTTCACATGAAACTCCCTCAAGATAAGATTCTTGAGCTCACTGCAATTCAACACATAGATCCTGTCTTGAAACCTCACCAAGCCATATGCTGTGAGATGATAGTCTACATCCTGATCCCCTCTACTTGTAGCTGGTCCTGTGCTCTATTGTAACTTGTGCATGGTTTCCATGTATTTGTCATCCCGGTGTCCTACCTACAAGATCCTATCCTATAAATCTGTCCCATAGGAGCTTATAGCCGATATATGGTTTACATGTACCTTCCTGCTGAGAGCGTTTGTAACCTGGTTCTCCTTCCTTTGATGTATCTAATCTCGAAGTCAAACTCACCAAGGGTAGCCAACCATCTAGCTTACCTGGCATTTAGATTCAGATGGTCAAACAAATACCTCAACCCCTTGTGATCACGCATCAATGTAAACCTCTTGCCCAGAAGATAATGTCTCCACACCTTAAATGCATGTATAATCAGTGCTAGCTCAAGATCATGTGTTGGATTGTTCTGCTTGTGCTCATTCAGAAAACTGTGACTCATAGCACACTACCTATCCTTCTTGCATGAGAACTCCACCAAGTCCCCTCTTGCAAGCATCTATACACACTACAAACCCTGTGTCTGGATATGCAATCTCTAGCACTGGTGCATGTTTCAACAACTACTTAAGCTTCTTAAAACTATCTTCACATTCTGCCGTCCATTGAAACTTCTTACCTTTTCACTGAAATGATGTGATATGATGTGTAATACATGAGAACTTCCTAATGAACCTCATGCAGTAACCTACCAATCCCATGATGATCTCACCTCATCCACATTCTTGGGAGTTTCCCATTCCATGATGGCCCTTATCTTTTTTGGATCTATTGTTATGCCTTCCTTGAGACAACATGTCCCAAGTAGTGTAGCTCATTCTGAAAGAAGCTGCACTTACTAATCTTAGCATACAATTGATGCTCTCTTAGCAAACTCAACACTGTTGTTAAATGTTCGACATGTTCTTCTTCATTCTTAGAATATACTAGTATGTCATCAATGAATAAAATAAAAAAATTGTCCAAATAAGGATGCAATAGACTATTCATCAAACACATGAATGTAGTTGTAGCATTAGTAAAACTTAATGGAACAACAACAAACTCATAATGCCCATACCTGGTCCTAAACGTAGTCTTGAAGATATCCTCTTCCTTGATGCGTAACTGATGGTATCTCGATCTCAAGTTTATCTTAGAGAACATTGTTGCTTCCTTTAGTTGATCAAACAAATAATCAATCCTCAACAAAGGGTACCTGTTCTTGATTGTTACCTTGTTCAACTGCTTGTAATCAATGCACAATCTAAGAGTACCATGTTTCTTTTTTATGAACAACATTGGTGTGCCCCAAGGTGATACACTGGGTCTAATGTATCTTTTGTCCAACATTTCCTTTAGCTGCAACTTCAATTCTACCAACTCAGATGTGCTCATCCTATAAGGTGCTTTTGATGCTAGATTTTGCCCTAGCACCAACTCAATAGAAAAGTATACCTCCTTGTGAGGTGGAAACTCTATAATGTCCTCAAGGAATACATATTGAAACTGTTGCAGAACTAGGTACCTTCTTAACACCTTTGCATCCTCAACCTCCTTTCCCTTGTCACTGGAAATGTGTACTACAAACATCACACAACCTTTTCTACAACTATGCTTAGCTTTCATAGTGGTAACCATCCTCACTAATGTAGGCTTCTTCTTTCCCTACAAGATCCTCTTTTCCCCACTATCATCCACACACTCAATGGCCTTGTCAAAGAAATCCACTTTGGTTCTATGAAGTTATAACCAATCCATACCCAAAAGCATACTATACAATTCGAATGGTAATACATTCAAATGTGTTATTCTAGGCATACCATGTAACTCAAATTTACAACCTCTTACCCAATGGTGAACTCGCTTCTTTGTACCTATAGCCAACTATACCAACCAAGATTTTGCATGCACTTATTTTCTCAAACCACACTTATCCACCAAGTCATGATTAATATAACAATAGTTAGATCCAGGATCAATCAAAATAGAAACAAATTGATCATAAATCTTACTGTCCATCTCAATGATCGATGCCTGATGATTTTCTTGCCTATTGTCCACAACTGCATAAATCCAAGGAATGCTATGACCAACATCACTAACTGTATGCACCTGATCACTATAGATTTGGGGTCTACTACCACTTTGATACTACGGACAATCCCTCAATGATGATCCTTACCACATATCCAACACTGCAATGCTTCCCTACCACCGCCTCTAACATACATCTCTGCATGTCCCTTCTCAATTGCATTGAATCTCTTGTAAGGAACTGTATTGTCTTTCTCACTTGCATCTTGAGGTCTTCCTTTCTTTGGTGGTCATATTCCTTTAGCTTTATCGTTTCTCTTCAAATCATGCTTTGGCTCAACTGTGTGCTTCAACTGCTTATAACAATGCTTCAACTCTCGGATGGCCTCCTCCGACGATATAGGCTCATCGAACTCAATCCGGTCTTTGTATGCAAATGGAAATCTAATGAGGAATCTCTAGACCTTGGACTCTCCTCTCTGAGGTAAGGCACATATCTCAACAAATCCAAAAATATGCTAGTATACTCCTCATCTGTCATAGAACCCATCCAAAATTCATAAAACTCTTTTGTCATCATAATACCTCTCAGAGAAGTAATTCTTCTTGAAGAGCCTTTCAAACTCATGCCAAGTCAAATCATCCTCATATATGTCCTTGATATTCTTCATGTCTTCCCACCAAATATCTGCTTTTCCTTTGAGACTGAAAAGGGTTATCCTTGCTTTCATGTTTTCTAAGCAATCATGCAATCTAAAGAATTTCCTCATGCCAAGTAACCAAGCCTCCACATCTTGTGTTTTTTTCATCTATCCATAAAAGGTAGGTGGATTTTCCTTCTTGAACTCATCCCAAAATTATCCCCTATCATTTCTCTTGTACGAATGATAATGATGATGATCATGATGTCTATCAAAACTAAAACTAGAGTAATCCTTGTGTTTATCACCCCTCCTATCCGGAGTGTCCAACATCCTACCATCTCTTGATAGTGTCAAATATATCTAACCTATGTCTACAATGAGGCAAGTTGCCATAGGCCCCATTAGTTCTTTCCTCATGCCCATGGTTGATCCGAAGAGGTCCCTATGCTACAAATCTGACAAACTCTGAAGCAATATTTCATTCACCTCTACTTGTTTCTCTTGTGCATGCATGATTTTATCATTGTCTGCCTTGTAACTCCTTATTTCTTCCTTTAGGCTTCTCAATTTGTCTTCTAAGTCAGAAGAGTACCCCACATCATGTTACCCATCTGACTCATAGGGAGATTCTATGTAGTCTACCACCATGCTAGCCATCTGATCTCTTTATCGCAAGGCATACTATGCTAGCTAAAACAAATCACCATAAATCAACATATTGTATCATAAATTGGGGAGGATACCTTGTCTGCAAGATCATTAGATCAACGTGATGGATGTACAACATAACCATAATAACATATAGACATATATCAATAAGTGAATCAACGCATAACCATCATACAAACTAGGGTCCAGTCATCAGTGCAAGGCCATATCAACAATGCATGTTATGACCTCATGCATGACAACAACCATTAATCCAGTATAGACATTGTCTTATGCAACTATCCTCCTGCATGAGCAATTATTAATCAATTACACATACGCATAACCACATGTGGTTGAGCATAAGTGATCAATTTTTGTAATCAAACCACAATACTGATGCATGTAATCAAATAACCAAGAATGCAACCCAACATACAAGGATGTAATCAAGCTACATATAATTGTATAGCCAGTCATATAATAATGATGATGCATTCCATAAAATCGACAGTAAGTTCCTCATGATAACCTTATTACCACCATGATCAATATGATGCAATGCAACAAGCACATGGAATGCAAGTGTAGGAGCCACACCCGCAGCTGACATGCATGCATGACTAACACATTCACCCATATCTGTAGCACTAGATATGACCCAAAGAGAGCACAACCATGCTATGACACCAATCTGTAACACCCCCTCCCAGGTCTACCCAAAGTAACCATGCCAACCGGGGTAAACATGAGGAGAGATGATACTATCATCAAATTCGACCTTCCATGTCACCTTAAGGAAGTGGAATCAATAGAAAATCACATACAATCATCCAACATCATCAATAGAACCCTCAGAAGACCAGTCAGCCACTCAGAAAACCTATGCCTGGGTCCCATTGTTATTCTGCAGCTCTTAGGCCATAGTCGCTCTCATGCTATGGGCAAGGGAGCGACTAGAAACCAAAAGTCCCTCTCACAGGCCTACATGCCAGTGACTGTGGACCAAAATTGCTAGTTCAATGTGCCAGTGACCCCGAGATTTAAGCCACTTTTCTAGCTCAGAATCCTGGCCTCTTCCCAGAACTTGTTGTAACTTCTAGAATTCAGTAAAAACATAATAACAATGCTGATCAATCAAAAATCACCATCAGTACTAGGCCTAAGGATCCCAACCAGGATTGACATTCTATCAAACACTTGGCACCAGTGCAACCTACAGGTATAGGATACAAGATAGAGCATAAACGACTAAAACAACTTATGAAACATGGCCAGAAGGATCACCTCCTTATCCATTGAACTACTACATCATCAATTAGGTCTTGCATCCATCCATTTAACAGATACAAGTAAATATATAAATAACCATGACATAAACCAGCCATTTAACCATGCTTATAACCAACATAAAACCATATAAATATTAGAGATATGACAACCATTAAATCAACATATAAATCAGTGCAAAAGTAAGAGAACTTAGATTTTATTAATCATAGGAAAATTCGACCATGTTCAGGCTTCCACGTACCACCCAACCATAGACATGGCTGAACCAAATCTCTCTTTCAGTTAGTCACCCTCATGCCATATTCCAAGCATGAATGTGGGATCTCATAGAACAACCAAGGGAATCTAGAGGTTAAACGACCTCCACCCTCGTCAAATCGTGATCAGACCAGAAATGGTGCTTCGATCACAATCGAATAGAACTTGGAATGCCATCCATAATCCATCATTATCCTTGAGTAATTTTCTATCTCCTTATCTCTTAGGCTTTACTACAATCCAAACCTAGATCACTAGGCCCTAAACCGAGACTACTCCCTCATGCTTTACCATCTATCCTACCAAAACTGGTCAAGGGATTCCTAGGCCTTTGGGAATGAACCTTGAGACCACCTTTACCTCGGATTCCGAAATCCATCTGGCAAACTAAAGCTCAAAAATCAAAATAAACATCCCAACATACCATGGCATCTAGAAAAAGGAAAGGCTAGGTTGAAAACCACTATCATAACCCAACAAAACCATGCCATCGACAACAACAGAACCATACACCAACATGAAAAGCCATGCATGTCCAAACCAGGTAGGAAGTCACACATGAAAAAGGTTACCTGCAAGTATTCCTACTAAATTTGCTTGATCCTGCATTCCTTTCCTTGATCCTTGCTTGTTTTTCCTTTCCTTTGCTTGTTTTTCCTTTCCTTGCTCAAAACTAGAGTTCTCCAAGAAAACTTTAAGTGACCAAGAGAGTGAGAGAGAGAGAGAGAATAATGAGAGAGCTCCAAAATTGAATTGACAAAAGGTTACCAACTGATCCTCATAAGCCTTTTTATGAATGAGGCCTTTATTTTCTTCATTTTCCATTATTTTCCTTCAATTTACTCCTCACATGCAACTTGTGACCTTTCACCTTACTTTTCTCCTAATTTCCTTTATTTTCATAAATAAATTTGCCAAAAATGCCATTTTGGCTTTTAATACCTTAGCCTTTACCAATTTTCCTTGGCGAAAACACACATCTACTGATGCCCACTAGGATATATTTTCCCAACATTCAACTTGGACTATGTGTCCCTTACCTATGGTCTTATTTTTCCTTTATTAACATTTATTAGATGAATTTTTCAT
>APFE031258984.1:532-13879 GCA_000404065.3 Pinus taeda
AGGGCCAAACTCCATGTGGGTCATCTTATTAATGGAAGCTGATATTTTTCTTGGATCCCTCTCATCGAGAGGTGTAGGATTGATCTAAAGATCATTCGATTCTGATAAGTATTCATGGAGATATGAATTTATGTGTTATGGGACAATTCTTTAAGGTCGGCCAACAACCAAATAAACCCCACTTGTGCTCAACGTTTTAGTATAAATAGAGGTGGCCTTCAAGTCATTTCAACACACTTGGGATCTCTTCCTCTCTACTTGTCTTTGTGTTTCAGTAGGAGGAGAGATCCTAAGGGATAACGCTGCCCTAATCCAGAGGGCAGAAGCCGGAATTGCCGGGAAAAACTGGAACTGTCGGGAATTGCTGGAACTGCCGGAACTACCAAGAATAGCTGGAACTGTCGGGAACTGCCAGAATAGCTGGGAAAGCTGACGCAGAGGGCAAAAATCAAAATTGTCGGGAATAGCTGGAATTGCCGGAACTGCTGGGAATAGTCGGAATTGTCGGAACTGTCGGGAACTGCTGGAATAAGCAGGAAAGCTGACGCAGATGGCAGAAACCGAAACTGCCAGGAACGGCCAAGAACATCCGGAACAGCTAGAATTGCTAGAACTTCCAGAATTGCTGGGAATTGCCAGAATTGCCGGAAACTGCCGAACTGCAGGGACTACCGAGAACTGCTGGAACTGCCGGGAATAGTCGAAATTGTCGGAACAACCAGAGCATCTGTCTCCGAAGGAGAGCAACATGCAAGGGACAACTAACTAACATTGGGACAGTTGTATGATACTTAGTAGCAAATACACCAAGTATGCAATGTTACAGCTAGCATGCAAGGGACAACTAGCATGCAACAACAAGCATGCTAAGGACAACAAGCAAGCAAGATGCAGTCAACACATAGGTCAGTATGGCAACATGGTGCAACAATGGTACACAATGCAATAAAGTGATGGGTACAGTCATGATTAATGAAGCGTGATGAGATGCAATATAATGATGATGGGTGCAACATGGTGCAGCGCAGTGAGGTGCCGCATGATGACGAAATGCAACACAACGATAGGTGAAGGAGTCACCTTGGAGAATCAGTTGAAGCGGCATGTCTTCAACTGATCTCATGTATCATCTTCTTAGAGATGATCTATGCTCTTATCTAGATAAGTCAAAGTGCTGACTTCTATTGTAAATGTACTATCTCTCTCTCTTTGCTGAACTATTGAAGAACATATAAGAAGAATTGATCAAGGGTTTCCCCACATCGGGGTTTGTCCCTTGCTAGCGCCACATCTTGTGTCTTCTTGTCTTGGCTTGTCTTCTGCAATTTATGTTTATGTTCTATCTGCAATTTACTTTAATGCTGATGTGATTGCTAATCTAGAAAGCTTACTGTGAAAATGGATATAAATTGCTCTAATCATAGAACATACCTAAAATTAACAAAAATTGCTTTACATTACTAACATCTTTATGTCTAGGGTTTTGAATCTTAAAGATTCTTGTTAGGTTGATTAATGATTAATCATTAGATTGAATCTATCCTCATTATGCTATAATTTGATCATTCTTGTGAAACCCTAACCCTTAGGGTTCACTGTAAAATCCTATTCTCTTGTTGCTAAGGGTATGTCAATGTTAATAATGAAACCCTATTCTACTTAGGGATTGTTGATGAAGTCTAGAAATCCTATTCTTTTGAAGTTTAGGGTTTGATAGTGTTATGGTAAAAACCCCAGTCCTTTAGGGTTTGCTGTTAATGTTTAAATGAAACCCTAGATGTTTAGGGTTTGGTAAATTAAGGTTTATAAGCAAAGCCCTTGTAATAGTTATAGTAAGATCCTAGTAATGAAACTCTAGGCATATATTCGTCTGTTTGATTGAAACCCTAGCCCAAATTGTTCAATGCATTGATCTTGGGTTTACCTAGTAGATATTATTGTGAAATGCTAGTGCATGATTATGAAATCCTAGATATGTATATGCGAGTATGCTAACTTAAGTGTTGATACTCATGTTTTAGTTTGTGAAATTTAGGGTCTATAACAAAAACTCTAGTAGAGATTGACATTCTAGGACGTGATGATATTGTTTTCGATTATTGATATGATTTAGCTTTGATGATAAAAATCTAGGGTTTGCAACAAAACTTGGTGGAGTTTGACATGTAAATCTAAAAACATATTGTTGAAACCTTAGGTATATAGTACTATGCTTGTTATTTGATTGAATCTAAGGCTTTGTGTGTCGAAGATGGAATCTAGGGTTTATAACATAACCCTAGCTAGAAGTTGAAGTCTAGTATGTAAAAAGATGTGACCCTTGCTAATTTTGAACCTAACTAGGTTTAGGTATTTGATGTCTAAAGTTTGAATGCCTTGATACTTCCATTGTAATGACATGATTTTAATTGACTTCATGCTTCTGTATATTTGTTTTTGGTTGTACTTGCTATTAAAGTTTTGCAGGTATGTGATCTTCAATATGTTGAAGATGTTCAAAATGCTAAGCATGATGAATGAAGCTATAAGAATGATGATAATCAAAGATTGTGAAAATTCCTCAACCGAAATTCCTACTGCAGCAAACTGATGTTACTTCTCCTACCTGTTAATCCATACAAGTTATTTACTGTGTTCTAGGACAAATATCGAAGTAAATACTACTGTAACCTTCACTTAATTAAATTATATGCGGAAACAAGAGACTGAGTAAGAAAGAAAATACAACACAAATGACACCGTTATTTCTAGACAAATGTCCCTGAAAAAACCCAATGCTGGAAAACCAATGCATCAACTCTGAGGATTTATTATTATTAAGCAGTATCAGATTCTAAATACATCTCTGAATACCTCTCGAGTTATTCAGTTACAGAGAGAGAAATACTGGCATAAAGATTTGTGAGATTACCTCCCACAAGCACTGAGAAAAATCCCTGCTGATCTGGACATTGGATGAGGTGCCTCTCGCAGGCCCTACACTGCCTCTGTGCAATCCTCACGCAGTCCCTACGTCAACCACTCTAGACGCTGCATCATCCAGCCAATTGATCAATTTGCTACCTTGAGTCACTGCTCTCAGTCTCCCGCTGTCACATCCCGGCTCTCGGCTTTTGAAACTGACTCTGCCCCCACAAAATCTCAGACTCTCTCTCACCCTCTGTGCAACCTCTGCATGGCCCTGCGTCAGCCTCTGCGTGAGCGCTGTTGGATCACTCTCTACCTCTCTCTGCTGATGATTCTCCGACTGAGAAAATCTCTCTCTCTCTTTGGATGCTATCCCTGCCCCTCAACTACAAGAAATATCCTCGATTAGAATTTCCTCCTGAGAACTTCTCACTTCAGAAATTCGATCACTTGATCTCTCGGTGTGTTTTCCAAATAATGCTCAAGCTTACTTAAATAATCTTCTTGTTGACATTCAATGACCTAGATTAAAAGCTAATCAATGGCTAAGATCATTTTAGCTTGATCCTTGTCTTCTTCTAGAAGTTACACCCACAATTAGATTAATACCCATTAATATTTTTAATTTCCTAAGTTTAGACTTAGGGTCCCATTAAAAAATATTAATTATTTTAATAAAATTGTCTCTGGGTGGCATTTCCCAAAACGTTTTCTGGGTTCTTTGGAATACATATGCCTAAGCCTCCTTGCAAAATTTGAGGTCTAGAGCACATCTGATGCTACCCCAAATCAACAAAGATGAACTTGATGTCATGAGAAAGAAATGAAGCCTTGAAAGGATAACGTTACCCCGATATTATAAAAGGGAAGGAAGTCGTTGAACTGCCCAAGTTAAGAGGAAGCCTGGATAGAAGAAAAGATATATCTCCCTAGTTGAGAGGGAGGACATATTATGTCAGTCATAGTAAATAGATTGAAGAAAGAATGAAGCCAAGGAATGAATGAAAGTACTACAGATGGATTTGCAAAACAAAAGACTTGAGAAGCACTGAGGTTGTATTTGGTGCCATTGAAGAAGTGAAAGAAGAAGAAAGCTTCCGACAAGTTGTATAACATGATGATGATATAAGTAGCATTAGAATAACCCCGAAGGTTTGTGTTGACTTGTATATATATTTGAAGTTTTATTACTGATTGGGGTTGCGATTGTACAGGATCTCTCCGTAAAAAGATTGAATGTTTGAAGCATACTTGGAGTGATGGATATATAGTTGATTTTATTGAATAGGAGAGATGAAGCATCTTGTGGCAACAAGATGCTTGGGAGGACATCTGGTCGGCCTATGTGTTGATGTCTAGATCTCGAAGTAGGGAGGGTGGCGTTGGTCATAGAGCTCTGACCTTGGATATGCACCTAGATCCTTGGGTTGGCGTTAGAGCTTAAAAGCATGATGGTACCTAAAGTGGCTAAAGCTTGAGTACACCTTAGCCTCGCCCGATTAGAGTACCCTAGTCAGGTATCTAATATATAGCACTGTGTGTGCTGTGAACTCTTCATAGAATATATCACTTTGAGATCTTCCATGTACCTCTGTAATTATGAATACCTCCCTAGTTAAGAGGGAGTGTTGAAAAATGTAGCTAGTGTCGGTCTTCATAATTATATTTGAGTTATGATGTAATGTACTTGTCAAAAGAAAGAAAAATAATTTTTTTATTATAAAATAAATTGGCTTATTAAAGCTTGGGTTTCATGCTTGAGTCATTGGTTCTTAGGTCAAAGCCTCCATTGTAGGCTTCTATGGTTTATGTCAAGAGTCCCTGTCCTTGTTAATATGTAAAAGATCCTTCTTGGGCTTTATCTATCAAAGAAAAAAATTATTTTTTATAAAATAGGTCATTTAGGCTCCCCCCACCAAGTCGGCCTCAACTTGGACAAGTCGGCCTCATTAGAGAGGCAAAAACCACTATAAAAGGGAAACAACTTGACTCATTTGGAAGACATCCACAACAAGTTCGATTTGCAGTTGCTGGAGACATAAAGGGGTGTGAAATTCAAGGAAGAGAAGGAAACTCTAGCGAAGGAGAAGGAAGTCTTTGTCAAGCATAAGAAGTCGAATTTTCTCTCTCCTTGTCTTAGATGTGCGAAGTTGTTGGGTTGCTAGAAGGTCCGAAATTGCAGTGTTGTAGCTGGGTCAAAATTCTGGAGTAGTTGGGCCAAAATTCTAGAGTTGCTGGGGGCTGAAATTCTAGGTTGTTACTGGGTTGTAGCTGTTGGACAAAAAGAGACTACCGAAGGTTGCTGAATCATATTGGAAGGTTGACTTGGTGGAGAAGGAAGGTCTTTTGGTTAGGTCTAAAGTCTTGGTCTATCTCAATTTGATTAGTGGAAGAGCTTCACTGGGTTCTCCCCTAGAGAGGGGTTTAGCCCTGGTTGAGTCCCTACATCTGGTGTCATTGATCTTCATGTTTTGATTTGATGATTGCTTGATGAAAAGAAGATAAAGCAAGAGCATAAGAAGATAATAAAAATACAAGAATAACACAAGTAATTATCAACTTAAGAAAATCTTTTTTCCTTTCTGATTTTCTAACAATTTGTTGGACATTAATAGAATTATCTTATCTTATTATTTGCACTTCTTGCTCTATCTTGATGTATTTTTCTTTGTCTTCCTTTGATACCTCAGGGAAAATTGAGATCCCAAAAGCTCCCAAATTGTCATCACTCTTCAATGCTCCAAAAAAATGTTTCCTCACATGGGTATATGAACTAGTGCAAGTATTTCCTTGATGACAATCATGCCTACATAAAAATTTAGTGGTTCCACCTCCTTCCCCTTCAAGTTTTGTCACATACTTGCACAAAAGTGTTAATGGAGTTTTGCTTCTAACTTCGTTGCCACTTTCATCTTCATTCCCTTTCTCTTGCCAATGATGATAATCAAAATATGAAGCACAAACCACAAGAAAAACATTTTCCTCAAGTCTTAAGTGGAAAAACTACAATAGAATGAGGGAGAAGGAATAGGAAAGAGCGGGAGAAGAGGAAAAGTCCAGAAACAAACAACACAAGGATGTAAAGAAATTGCAATGAATGGGCTCTAGGCTTACCTTTTTAGCTCTCTAACTATTGGAAATAGTAGTATGTGACTATAATGACCTTCCTCTCTTTCCAAGCTCTCACAAATTTGCCTTCCTCAAAAACTGGGAAGGATACCAAGCTACCCACTCCAAGTTCAAGGTCTTAAAGATGAATGTGATGAGGAAAATATTGATGGAGAAGTGCTTTTGTTTTCCCTTCGAGTTTACCCTAAAATCTATCTCTAACCTAGGCCCCACCTTTAAGAGGAACAAAATTCCATGGGAGTGTTCAAGTGAATCGGGTAGTGTTTGAAAGCATCATGGAGTGTTGGGGGAGCATGGTTGGAGCATAGAAGGCAATGCACTCCCTGTCTTGGACCGTGCTACTCTTGATAAGGGTAAGGAGTGTCCCAATCCCCTTGGGAGCATGCTCCCTAGGTGATTCGACTTGGAGTGTGGATTAGAGAAACCCAACATTTAATAGAAAATGATATGTATATATTATTAATGAGTAAGATTGTGATACAATTGTGGGAGGCCCCTGATTTAAACACTGCTTCGAGTGCCTCTTGGTGAATGGGCATGATCTTTGATCATGCCCTTTGCCTTGATTTAACTAATAATTACAAGGATAATTAATTTTTATATAACATTGCCTTCCTCCTGAAAAGATGCTTTGTCCTCAAAGCATACATAACAACGGGTGCTGTTGACGAAACACTTCTATCTCCCAAGAAGCTTCTTCTTTTGGTAAGTCCTTCCACTTGATTACGTATTCTTTGATTACTCGTGATCGCAATTTCTTTTTACTAATGGAGATGATACCTTCTGGTTCTAGAATAACCCTTCCTTCGTCGTCTAAAGATGGAAGTGTTGTTTGCGCTGATTGATGTTGACCAAGTGCTTTTTTAAGGCAGGATACATGAAAAATGTTGTGAACACGAATTTTAGCGGGAAGGCTTAAACTGCATGCTACTTGGCTGATCTTTTATTTATCTGGTACAGTCCATAAAGCTTTGGTGCCAATTTGTTTTTTCCCTTCTGGATTAAGGACAACTGCTTATAAGGCTGGCGTTTAACAAAGACCCATTCTCCAACTTAAAATTCTCTCTCAGTTCTGTTTCGGTCAACTTGCTGCTTCATATGATTCCTTGTATTATTTAGATTTTCTTTTAGAGTTTGGACAACTTTTTGGGTTTCTTCTAATTGGTTTTTAACAGCTGGAAGTTTCGTCTTGATGATAGCAAAGTCATTCCATTTCAGAGGTTCGTAACCGTACAAAGCTTGAAATAGAGTCGTTTTTGTTGACGTGTGGTAAGTTGAATTGTACCACCATTCAGTGAGATGTAACCATTGAACCCAATTATTTTGTTTGTCTGTGGCATAACGACGTAAGTAGGCTTCTAAACATTTATTGACAACCTCTTTTCGGCCATTCGTTTGAGGATGGTAAGCTGAACTCATGTTGAGGTAAGTTCCTATATGTTTGAAAAATTTCTTCCAAAAATTACCCTTAAATTTGGCATCTCTATCACTCACAATGACCTTGGGAAATCCATGTAATTTGTAAACATTTTTGCAAAATATCTCAGCGATTTGTTTTGCCGAGCCTGATTTCCTCATTGCAATAAAGTGAGCATACTTGGTGAGTCTGTTGACTACTACAAGAATTTTATCCTTACTATCATACACAGGTAAGCCTTCAATAAAGTCCATTGATATTCCCTCCCATTTATGATTCGGGATGTTTAAGGGATGAAGTAGTCCGGGTGTCATATTATTTTCATTTTATTCCTCTGGCATTTATCGCATTCGGCTACATATTTTTGAATATCATTACTCATTCCCTTCCAAAAGAATGATCGACATGCGTTATAATAGGTTTTAAAGAATCCTACATGTCTAGCTGATAGTGAATCATGCAACTCTTTGAGAACCTTGGCTTTAAATTTGGAATTTGCATTCGGATAATTTCTTCCCTTGTACCATAGAATATCGTTCTTCCATTCAAATTTTGAATTTTGAGGCAAGTTATTGATTATAACACTTATTTCCGGATCTTTTGCATATTCACTTTGAATCTCATTAAGCTATTCAGGAACAACAACCGAAATTGCAAGTAATGACGGTTTTTCGTCTTTCCTCGACAAGGCATCAACTACTACGTTATCTTTCCCTTTCTTATGTAATATATCCATGTCGAAGGTGGCGATTTTTTCTATCCATTTTTGTTGTTCTATAGATAATGTTTTCTGTTGGAGGAGATGCTGAAGATTATTATGATCTGTTCATATTAAGAGCTTACTTCACATGAGATATTTTCTCCATTTGGCTAATGCGTGCATAATAGCACGCATTTCCTTGTTGAATGTAGACTTGAGACATTCTTGCTTATTGAGCTCCCTTCTTTCAAACGCGATTGGGTGACCATCCTGCGTTAGTATTGCACCTATGCCAAAACCCAAAGCATCACATTCAATTGAGAAGTCTAGAGTTGCCAATACAAGGGCATTAGACATAACTTCCTTCAAGTCTTCAAAACAGTTTTCTGCGTCATCATTCGATCGAAATGAGTTCTTCTTTAGAAGGTTTGATAGGGGTGCGGTTATACAGGCATAGTTTTCAATAAATCTTCAATAATACCTGGTCAACCCTAAGAATCCTCTTAGCTTGGAGATATTAACTGGTTTGGGCCATTCCCTTATGTTAAGGTTAGGTATGTTCTATGCTTAGAGCAATTTATTTCAATTTTTCTAGTTAGCTCAATATCTTTTCTAGATTAGCAATCACATCAGCATAATAGTAAATTGCAGATAGAACATAAAGATAAATCGCAGAAGACAAGCCAAGACAAGAGGACACAAGATGTGGCACTAGCCAGGGACAAACCCGAATGTGGGGAAAACCTTGATCAATTCTTCTTATATGTTCTTCAATAGTTCAGCAGAGAGAGAGATAGTACTTATACATAAGAAGTCAACATATTGACTTATCTAAATAAGAGCAGAGATCTTCTCTAAGAAGATAGCATATGTGGTAGCTGATCTGAGCTGAGTAGAAGGCATACTGTTTCCACTAATTCAAGGTGACTACCATGCTGCCCTCACTGTGCTGCACCTCACTGTGCTGCACTCAATCATCATGCTGGACCTCATTACCATGCTGCACACATCATACTACTGCATCATCAAGCCGTACCTTATCATCATACTGCACCCACCAATGCTGCCTCATACTGAACCTCACTGTGCCCATCATGCTGCATCTCATTATAGCATTTATTTATTAATGCTACACTACAATTCATCCTGATGCCCATCATTATGTAGCAGTATTCAACATCATGTTGCACCTTGCTGTCACATCTTCTAACAACAGATAGGGCAGCCTTCATTATGTCAAGACAATCCTATCTAACAGTCATCAAATCCTTGACTGTGGTGTTATGGCTTGCGGCCTAGCACATAGTCTTCCTGTAGCTTCCAGAGAAACCTTATTTCTCCATGCTGAATACTCCTTCTGGCTGTTGCTGTCATGCTGTTCCTTTAGGGCAGATTCAAGCCTAATGTATGGGTTGTCACCCTCAAATAGTAGCTGCACCCTCCAGCAAACCTTCCTTGTCTCGGCCTTCTCCAATCAGTCATACTGTCCTCTAAACAGACCCCTTAAATAGCCCTCAAATGTCCATGCTGTCCAGTTCTCTCCTTGTTGCAGCTAGGGCTTCCTTTTGGACAACAAATTAGGGTCTTTAGACTGTGGATGGGGGACCTTAGATTAGGTCTCTCTAGATTGCGAATAGGGTTTTCTTTAGGCAGCGTATTAGAGAAGGTTTGGGCAGCGTATAGGAGCCTCTTTAGGCTGCGTATAGAAGCTGCTAGGAGCCTCTTTTGACTGTGGTTACGGCATCCCTTTTCACTGCGTCCAAGGGTTGTCTCAAACCCTTTCAAAACAACATATAGGATGCGTTCATTTAGGGCATGATAAGACATGCGGCTAGGGCATGATAGGACTGCATTAGGGTCAACTGTTAGGCCTCCTTCACCGTACTAGATCTCCCTGCTTGGACTATGGCTAGACCACCTTCTTTGGGACTGCGGGTAGGGCAGTATTAGACCTCTTCCTAGGGTCTCTTTCTAGACCTGCGTTTAGTGCTTCATCCTCTTAGATTTCTCTTGCCACTAAAACCCAAAACAAGTGGAGAGAAATCAAAAGTGAAGTGTGTGACTAAATGACTATCAAGCCATCTCCTTTTATACTAAAACGTTGAGCACAAGTGCGGGTTATTTGGTTGCTGGCCGACGTTGACGAATTGTCCCATAACACAAATAAATTCATATCTCCATGAATACTTATCGGAATTGGATGATCTTTAGATCAATCTTACACCTCTCGATGAGAGGAATCTAAGAAAAATATTAGCTTCCATAAATAAGATGACCCACATGGAGTTTGGTCCTAGTTTCCAATTTTAACACTTCCTCTCAACTAGGGAGAACTCCATCCGCTGATCCATCTTGCCAAACTGTACTATCTCTGCCATGACTGCCCTGCACTGCTCTGCTTTGCTGAACCATGAAGAAGAAGAATTGATCGAGAATGTCTCATACCATTTTCCACTGACCCGAAGTCAGTCCCATATGAAGAAAGTGTGTCATACTACTCTTACTGATCCCAGATCAGTTCCAAAAGAGAGTGAGTTATATCACTCTTATTGACCCGAAGTCAGTTTCATTGGTCCCAGATCAATATCAAAAGAGAGTGTCTCAAACCACTCATACTGACTCGAAGTCAGTTTCATTGATCCCAGATCAATATCAGAAGAGAGTGTCTCAAACTCATACTGACCCGAAGTCAGTTTCATTGATCCCAGATCAATATCAAAAGAGTGTCTCAAACCACTCATACTAACTCGAAGTCAGTTTCATTGATCCTAGATCAATATCACAAGAGAGTGTCTCAAACCACTCATACTGACCGTAAGTCAATTTCATTGATACTAGATCAATATCATCCTAGCATAGGGAGTACGGTAGTAACACGATGCGTCCATCGGTAATACTATGGTCCCTATCCTCATTTCCCTACTCATTGGCTAGATGAGAGGTACTTCCCATGAGTCCCAGACTGCATGGGTAGGATGTCTCAGTAGGAGAAGGATGAACCACTCATCCTACCTACGTGTTGCAAGGGGTATCCCAAGGGAAGATTGAACCACTCACCCTGTACATAAAAAATCAATAGGGGAAGGCTGAACCACTCACTCTATAACTGTGTCGGCAGGAGAAAGATGAATCACTCATCTTGCCTACGTAGAAGACCACTAGGGGAAGGTTGAACCACTAACCCTATGGTTGCTCATCGCTCCATGATGTACCCCCAAGCCCCCAGAGCTCCCAGATGTCAATGTCCATATCATATAGGACCCTTAGGAGAGAGTCTCTCCATGACTCCTAGTCGTTCTCGGAAAATCACAAATTTGACCTTTCCTTGGGGCTTCGACAGAATGTCGACGACCTGCATATCAGTCCCAATGCGATGGAGCCTTCTTGCTCCTCGATGTACCCATATCTCAGATAAAGTGGTATTTGATGTCTATATGCTTGGAGTGATCATAGAATATGGGATTCCTCAACAATCGAATCCCTCTCTGGCTGTCACAGAATATCACGGTGATACCCAACATGTGTCCAAACAAGTCACTGAAGAGCTTCCTCAACCAGACAGCTTCACACGAGATCATACTCGTAGCTATGTATTCGGTCTCAGCGGTGCTCAAATAATCTGTCTTCTGCTTCTTACTCATCCAGGATATCGTAGCAAAACCCAAAGAGAACCAGCACTCATAAGTGCTCTTGCGATCCTCCACACTGCCTGCCTAGTTAGCATTTGAATAATCATGCAACTTCACATTTCTAGTAGTGTATCTCAATCCATTTGTGGCCCGAAGATATCTCAGAAGATTCTTGGCATCAATCTAGTGAGGCTCAACCATATATGAGCTCAACATGTTAACTGCAAAACATATATCCAGATGACAGTTCACCAAAAACATCAATGCCAGAATGAGTTTATGAAACTCAGAGGCATTTCCCAAATCAAGTCCGACATCAATACCACATAACTTTTGAAAGTTAAGCTTCATCAAAGTAGTCGCGGGCTTGCAGTTTACCATTCCAAATCCGGAATCCAACTCCCTCTTATTTTTGCAAAAGGGTCTGCACCTGTCAGAAAGAGGTCATCCTTATAGGGTGCTAGTATGAGAGGTCTATCATCCACAACCTTCAAGCAATGGTTTGGACCGGCTTCACTCCCTGTGAATCTTAGCTTCATCAGACAACTATCAATCCTCTCATATCAAGCCCAGGGTGTTAGCTCTAAATCATACAAAGCTTTCTTCAGTCTGCATACATGAGATTCCTGATCATGAATCTCAAACCCCTCGGGTTTTTCCAAACATGTGGGCCTGCCACATGAGGGGAATGGTCCCTTTGTAATAATTTCTTTTGGTACATCTCGAACATGTACCTTCATGCTCTTCTTGAATTTAGGCATCCCTGTCACCATTTGACTCACATCGGGTAGGGCCCCATAATAAGCATACCTTCGGTGCTATAGAAGATACGTGTTAACTAATATGGTCCCCAATGGACTTCCTGCAACTTGATACAAATTGCCAATCCTGAATAAAAGCATCTTTGAAAATTCCATTTTCAAACATGTACCTTTCCATCGATGAATGCCACCTTGAAACCTTTGATTTCCATTGCCAAAATTGACACAGGTTCTTTTTGCGATCAAGTACATAAAAGAGATTCTTGTAAATGAATCGAGTCACCCTCATTCGGTTGAGGGGTAACATTCCCTACACCCTTTCTAGGAAAGGTGGCATTGACTCCAAGTATAATCCCATGATTGTTTCCATCTCTACCAAATTAGAGAGAGCACCCTTCTATTTGATGAAGTTCCTTGATGCACTACAATCAATAAGCTAGATTCCCAAAGAGTCTGGAGGAGAGGGCCAATATAAGATAATACTTCTTTATCTTACCAAAAACAACATTTGATACTTCATACCTGGGGTTCCTTGCTTTCTTTGAAGAATCGACCATTTCCTTGATGACCTGCATTACCTGTCATTCCTCTGATCATTGAAGATGTCCTTGGAATGATTGTTATCATCATCAAGTGATGTGTCCCTACTATTCGGACACTCCTTCGCATAATGGTCGAACTTATTGCAAGCAAGGCATCTACGTTTCCTTCCACCCTAAGTTGCATGAAACGGGGAAACGGGGAAGCGAAACGAAACGCGGAAGCGAAACGAAACGCGACCTCCACAAATTTTGGAAACGGGGA
>APFE031258984.1:30453-53254 GCA_000404065.3 Pinus taeda
ATTCTCTCCAACTTTTCCTGTATTTATATCCATCAATGAGGGTGTGTGACACATCTGTGGGGCATGTGAGCCTACATTACAAAACTGGCTGACCTTGCACATATAATTTATTAAGAATAATAAATTCAAAATATAAGTTTTGCTCATCGGATTAAGACTATTTTTATATGGATTTTACACCTCTCAGAAAGAGGAATCCAACAAAAATATTAGCCTCTTAATCTAAGCATCAGAACCTGGAGTTTGGACCTAGTTGTCCAAATTTAACAATCAGCCAATCTTGCTACTCCTCTTCAGGGCTCTCGTAGAAAGGTCTAATCCAAAAGGCTAGGTACCTTGAGGATCTTGCCCCTCATCGCTTGTAGTCCGTCTGAATATAACTCGATGTCTCCCCACTTCCGCTCAAGTGGCATGTGTGCAGTCATGGCACAGAGGTTGTCTATCTCCACTTCCTTCTCTACTCTTGTTGGCGCTGCTTTAGTCTCAGAAGACTCCCTTATTCTTCTTCTTTGGACATTGGGTCGCATAATGACCCAACTCCCCACAGTGGAAGCACTTGATCTTGGAGAGATCCTTCTTCTTTCGCTTTTCTTGCTTTCCCTCAGATGCTAGGGAAACATCCTCGTCCTCCTGCTTGACTTTGATCCCCTTGCCGCTGCTTCCCACCTTTGACTATCGTATGATCTCTTCTTGACGAAGAGCCGCCCACATCTGATCCCAAGGTGGAAGTGTCCCTCTGCCTAATATACTCTGGACAAATACCTCCCAGTCCTCTGAGACAGTATTCAGGGCTGTCCTCACCATCAATTCCTGATCCAGTGCGGCTTCTATAACAGTCAACTGATCTCGGATCTCATTCAGTCCTTCGAGGAAGGTGTCAATCGGTTCTCCCTTCTTCATCTGATATGACCTTAGCTGATTCTCTAGTAATATCCGTCTCTGCACAAGTATGCTGGTACAATTTCTTTAGAGCCTCCCACATCTCATTTGCCGTTTCCTTCTCGGCAATGTGTGGTACTACATGATCCTTGACCCCGTCAAGAATGATGGTCTTGGCCCTCGCCATTACCTCCTTGTACTTGTCGTTCTCAGTTGGGTCGACTGGGATAGTTATCTTCTTCAAGGAAAAGTGCTTGACACGATTTCTGTTGAGTACGGATAAGATTCTGGCCTTCTAGACTGCGAAGTTCGACGTTTCGTCCAGCCTGTCCTGGTCTCTTACTCCGTGTAGTGCCATGATGCTCTTCTACTTCCCTCCTGGAAGTTCCCGATCTAACTCCCTTTGAGTTTTGATTTCCCTCCTAGAAATCCTTATGCCGATGTCGAGATGCCCCCTACTCTAATCGTTTGTGCAACTGCACCACTAATTCAAATTTTTCGACTAGAAACCCTCGGTAGCAAATCCCTCCTTTTGGCCTTGTGTTGTCAGGTACTGTTCTGATTACAGTACCTCACCAGCTCCACTCTGCAACGTTCCCACAACCTTCTAAACCCCAACAACCAAAAGGTAAGAGATCCTAGGCTCTACGCAATCCCAACACCAGCAAGCCGACCTCATCAGCCAACTGCATCATCCCTTCTAGCTTCTGCATGGCTCTGCGTGAGGCTCCCGTTGCCTCCCTTAGCCTCTACGCTGCCTCTTCCTGGCTCACCCTTGATGACACAGGCACTGCATCACCCTTCCGTTGTTGCTGCTCTGCTAGAAACAACTTTTGTTACCTCAGGACAACTGTTTTCTGCTACTATTGCTCCCTCGGCTGATGTCCTTAGTTTTCCTGGGATCTGCAACCACGCTCTGATACCATGTTGAAGTTTCTAATTCTACTAGTTAGAAACCCTCCATGCACTTTATCGATTTATTTGTACCTACTTGTTCCGTTACTTAACAAGTTATTTACAATGTAAATACTGAAAATAAACACTGGTGCATGCTCAACATATTACAGATCATCGACTAAAGGAAACAAAAACAATCACACCAAATGACACTGTTATTTTTGGACCAATGTCCCCGGTAAAACCCAATGCGGGAAACTGGTGCAGCTATCTGAGGGTTTTCTTATTAAGCAATTTTAGAGTACAATTTGGGTGCCAAATCCGGCGTTTATCCAATAGAGAATTTCCTTGGCTGTAGTACCTCTAAGTATGAGACAAATGTCTCAGCTGAAACCCCGGATAAACGCTCCAACAGCTCCTCAGCTCCAATTTGCCCTAGTAACCTCAAAGTCTGCCTTTCTGGACTGCGTCAACCTCTCTTTGCCTAGCACTGGCCCTGCGTCACCTTGAATGGGTCTGCGTCAGCCTTAGGAGGCCCTACGTCAACCTTCTGGCCCTCTGCGTCAGCAACGTTGGCCTTTCTGAAGCATTGGGCAACTCCTGGCTACCTCTGCATGGCCTTGCATGAGCCCTGGCTACTATTGCGTCACTCTCTCTGGCTCCTGCGCTGCTCTCCCAACACTATCTCTGCCTCTCTATACTCAATGCCCTTCAGCTGCAACTCCGATCACTAATTCTATCTCTCATAGCAAACGATGCTCTAGAGAATAGAATGACTGACCATCTGGTGTATTCTCTAGGTGACCCGCAAGCCTCCTCTTATACTTTTCTCGTTGACATATCAATAGCTGAGATTAAGCCTCTAATCAACTGCTAAGACTATATCTGCCTTGATCCATGTGTTTTGGACCTTTCTAACACAGTTTTATATTAATCCACATTAATATTTTAATTTCTCTAAGTTTAGACTTAGGGACTCCATTAAAAATATTAATTATTTTAATATCTCCTGAACTGTTTAGAATCTGCCCAAACCCTTTCTGGGTATTGGAGATCTCATGTACCCCAACCTCTCCACTAAATTTCGTGGCTAGAGCACATCCGATGCTACCCCAAATCAACAATCCAGTGAGGTCAGAACCACTCTCAAACATCGTGAGTCATTTCATGGTAATGTTAAAAATCTAAGTAAAACGATGAAAATGAAGATTAAGGGGAATGGCACTTTTACATTAAGAATTTAACATTACCATGAATCGCATATCAATACTAGGGCCATAGGCTTGATCATTAGGTTTCCCCACTAAAAAATTATTGTTTCTTTGAAAAAAATTGCGTTTGGAATGTTTTTGCGAAAAAGGCTAGGGAGCAAAAAAAAATAGGAATCGCACTCCAGAAATGGGTTCAAGAGGGGGAGCTGCTCCCCCACAACCCTGCACCCAACAGGGGTTTTGAGAATGTTATAGAATTGGAGGAGGGTGTACAGGCATTCATTACCAACCCCTACTGACATCCTAATGTTTACATAGACAAAATTGAGAAGGCCATTTAGGTGTTGTTGAGGTTGGGTCACATTTGGCTTAGTTCCGGTCCCACTTCTTCAGTGGTTATGGCTAAGAAGAAGGAAGGTGCCTTGCAGATGTGTATTGAGTCTTGACTATCGGGCTCTTAACAAAAGAACAATAAAAAACCATACCCTATCCCTAGGATAGACAAGTTGATGGATGAACTAAGGGGAGCCAAGTACTTTACAAAGATTGATCTTCGTTCAGGCCGCCATCAAATTTGGGTTCGAGAGCAGGATATCCCGAAGACGACTTTTAGGTGCCACTATGGGCACTATGACTTCTTGGTTATACCATTTGGACTAACTAGTGCCCCCGCAACTTTCCAATCATGCACAAACCATGTGTTCAATAACGAGTTGCGGAAGTACTTACTAGTTTTCTTTGATGATATATTGATCTCCAGCAAGACTTGGGAGGACCATCTAATGCACTTGGATGAGGTGTTGGTGATTTTGCAGGAGAAAGAACTAATGCTAAGGAGTCCAGCTGTGAGATCGGCATGACAAATGTGCTCTGCTTGGGGCATGTGATTGGGAATGATGGGGTTCAATTCCATCAAGAGAAAATTTGAGCAATCATCAAATGGCCTACCCTGAAAAATATAACTGATCTGAAAAGCTTTCGTGGCCTCTGCACTTACTATAGGAAGTTTGTTAAAGGGTTTTCATAGTAAACAATGCCTCTTACATACCTCACCAAGAAAGGGGATTTCAGCTGGACCGAGAAGGCACAGGAAACTTTTGAGAAGATGAAGCAGGTGATGAGTTCATGCCCGATGCTTGCATTATCAAATTTCATCGAACATTTTATGCTAGAGTGTGACGCTTCGAGGATCGAGACAGGGGCATTTTTGATGCAAGATCACCACCCATAGCATTGGAGAGCCACAAACTCAGAGATTATGAGTGACATTATTCAATTTATAACAAAGAGATGCTGGTCATCACGCGTGCGTTGGCCAAATTCCAACAATATCTAGTGGGGAATAGGTTCAAGGTAAAAGCATATCATAACAACGTGAGATTCCTCATGGAGCATGTTAATTTTAGGTATGTTCTATGCTAGAGCAATTTATTTCAATTTCTTTTCCACATTAGCATAAAGTAAACTGCAGATAAAACATAAATATAAATCATAGAAGACAAGCCAAGGCAAGAGGACACAAGATGTGGCGCTAGCCAGGGACAAACCCCAATGTGGGGAAACCCTTGATCAATTCTTCTTTTATGTTCTTCAAAGTTCAGCAGAGAAAGTGAGAGAGATAGTACATTTACAATAGAAGTCAATCTCTGACTTTTGATATCGGCATGAGATCAGTTGAAGACATATTGCTTCAACTGATTCTCTAAGGTGACTCGTTCACCTATCATAGTGTTGCATCTCATCTATTTGCTGCACATTACCGTGTGACACCTTGCTGTACTGTCACATGTGTTGAACCTTTATGACTGAGCTGCTCTCATCTTCATGCTGCTCATCATGCTGCATCTTCCATGGTCTTATTCATCATCAAGTTGCCCATGCTCATGATCTCATTCATCATTATGCTGCCCATGCTCATATCATCATGCATCATTATGTTGCCCATGCTCATATCATCATGCTGCTTATTATGCTGCCCATGATCTCATACATCATGCTGCCTTCCTACGGAGACAGATGCTTCGGCTGTTTTGGCAGTTCCTGGTAGTTCCGGATTTTCCGGCAGTTCTGACAATTTCGACATTTCTGGCTTTTCTGGTATTTCCGGCTTTTCTGGCAGTTCTGACAGTTTTGGCTTTTTCGGCTTTTCCTTAGGATCTCTCCTCCTACTAAAACCCAAAGACAAGTAGAGAAAGGAAGAGATCCAAGTGTGTGTAGAAATGACTTGAAGTCCTCTTCTATTTATACTAAAACGTAGAGGTTGAATAGACATGACTGTTGGGCTTCTGAGCCTACATAAGTTGCTAGCTGGCTTAATAATTTGTCCATAACAAAATAAATTCATAACTTTATAAATACTTATCGGAATTGGATGATCTTTAGATCAATCCTACACCTCTCAATGAGAGGGACCCAATAAAAATATCAGCTGCCATAAATAATATGACCCACATGGAATTTGGCCCTAGTTGCAATTTTAACTAAGTAGAAGGAGCTCAGTGAGAGACAATAAAAGTGGATTAGTAAATTACAGGCCTATGACTTCGAAATTGAGTATGTCAAGAGAAAGCATAATGTAGTAGCCAATGACCTCTTGAGGGTGCCATCCACTCTATCACTCATGGAAATAACAGATGACTTGAAGTCATTACTGCTTGTAGAATACTCCAAAAACAAGTTCACCTGTGAGATTCTAGAGGGGTTGATATGGGATGACAGATACTGGGTCATGGATGACATCATCTACTATAAGAACCGAAACTATCTTGTACCAGAATCACAACTAAAGGAGAAAATAATGCAAGAAGCTCACAGCTTACCTTTGGCAAGTCAATTGGAATACCTTTAAACATACAGGAAAATTAGGGAGAGGTTCACTTGGAAGGGCCTCAAGATGGATGTGTTGAAGTTCGTGAAAGAATTCATCATCTACCAGCAGAACAAAGTTGAACATACTCATCTAACGAGGTTGCTACTGCCACCCTATCCTTGAGGACGAATGGGAGAGTATCTCCATGGACTTTATCACTGGGCTACCTCTGGAATAGTGTAAGGATTGCATATATGTAGTGGTGGATCGGCTCATGAATTTCACGCACTTCTTTGCAATAATATCCATATATTCAATACCACAGGTGGCTGAGCTATTCTTCAAGGAGGTCTTCTAATTGCATGGGTTACCAAAGACAATAATGAGAGTAAAAGGGAATAGATTTATGGGCAGCTTCTGGCAGGAATTATTCAGACTTGTGGGGACTGAGCTCACACCGAGCACTAGTTAACATCCACAAATTGATGGTCAGATCGAGATAGTGAACAAGTGATTGGAGGGCTGTCTTGGAATCTATGTAATTGGCCAACAAAAGGCATGGGTTAAGTGGTTGCATCTGGAAGAACATTGCTACAATACCACTTTCCACATGTCCATTGGTATGACACCCTTCAAAGCACTATATGGATATGATGCCCCAACATTTGCAGACTGAATATTCGCGGATAGACGTGCCCCTCTAGCTAAAGACAAGATTTAGTAGAGCCGAGATATACTGCGAGTCCTCAAGGATAACATGCAAATGACTCAAAACCAACAAAAAATGTATGCAAACAAGCATAGGGTAAAGCACAGTTTTGAGGTAGGGGACATGGTATACCTTTTTCTTCAACTCCATTGGTAGTCATCACTTAAAACAAAAGGGGAAGAAAAGCTAAAACCCAAGTTCTATGGGCCATACAAAATCGAGAGACGAGTTGGAGAAGTGGCCTATGAACTGGAGCTTCTTGAAGGATGTAAAATTCATAACGTCTTCCATATATCGTGCCTCAAGAAGGCTTTGGGTAAGAAGGTAGTCACCTCCAGTGAGCTCCCTCAATTGGATGAGGAAGGAGAGCTAATCCTGGTTTCAGAGGAGATTTTAGAGACAAGGGGGCTCAAGTTGAGGAACAAAACCTGATGGAGTACCTGATTAAATGGAAGGATCTTCCGGTTGAAGATGCCACATGGGAAGGCAAGCAGGTGCTTAAACATCCAAAGTTGAAGTTGTTTGAGGGCAAGCAAACTCGGGTGGGGAGGACTACAATATCCCCGACTGCTTAGGAAAACTTTATAATTGCCTAAGGGGTGAAAAGGGGGACATATCCTAGCCTAATGAAAAGTCACCTTTAATTTTATAAAGTGAAAGTCTTCTAAAGTGACTTAATAAAATATTAAAAGGGTAAAAAGGCGGCAAAAGTGGCCACTCAATTATAAAAGAGAAAAATGAGGAGTCTATCCTCATTCTTTCACTTGCATTTTGAGGAAAGGAACTCTTCAAAAGTTTTTGGGAGAGAAGCTTAGGTTTGAGAAACATTAGCTTCCATAGCTAGCTTTGGTGTCGAAACTAGACACTCTAGTTGATTCCAAGAGTGAAATCACTCAGATTTCACCATTGTGCTTTCATGGAGAAAAAGATTTGCAAGAGATATTGAGCTGAAAGAGGTTTTATCAGCTGATTATATTTCTTTAGATTGTGTTTTCTATATTTCTGGTCACAGGTGGAGGTACATACTACAGCTGAGAACAAATTGGGCAATTGTAGAGGGTCTATGAAGTCTGAGAAACACTAGTTTCCATAGCTAGCTTTGGTGTTGAAACTAGACACCCTAGTTGATTCCAAGAGTGAATTCACTCAGATTTCACTATTGTGCTTTGATGGAGAAAAATATTTGCAAGAGATATTGCGCTGAAAGAGGTTTTATCAGTTGATTATATTTCCTTAGATCATGTTTTCTATATTTCTGGTCACAGGTCGAGGTACATAGTACAGCTGAGAACAAATTGGCCATTGTAGAGGGTCTATGCTTGGACAAAGGTCTGCTGGGTTGAAGTGGTCATTTATGGGCTCACCATAAGTGAGTTTTTCTGCTAAAAAGAGGGTCAAGCTTCACCTTTGATACCCAGGTCAAATTCTGTTGGTTGATGTCCGATTTTTCCTTACTATGGAAGGGACGAGATTGCCATTTAGAGAGGGACGAATTCCTCTATTCTTGAAGCTGCGTGTAACTGTGATTTTTAGCATTGGTTGTCCTTTCATTTGCTGGTTGTATCAGCTCTCTTGCTGGATTATTCACAATAGAATAAGAGCACAAGTTTATTGGCTGTCCCAAGATCGAAATCCCTATCTTATTGGCTGTATGAGTTACCACTATGATTATGTGCTGAAGAGACAATTGCGCAGGGGTTATGTGGATCATCAAAGTCATGAGTTCGTCATTTCTGGGCTGATTTCTGCTAAATAATGAACTTCTGTACCTGTGCATCAATTTCTGAATACACCCAAGTATTTGGAGGTGAAAAATAAATATTAAATCCCCGCTGGAAAGTGCTTGTATTGCTGATATCGTTATTCTGAAAGGTGGCTTCCATATGCAGTCATATCCCTCTCATTTGTTCACTGTTATTTCTCAAACTGTCCCTCATTTATGGGCTAGACCATAAACTATCAGTGGTATGTATAACTTCATTTTTAATACAAGAGGCTATTTACTGCTTAAAAGTGTTGGTTGCATATGAATGTAGTATTGTTAATGTTATCCTGAATTTTTAGTTGGAATTTATGTTCACTGTACATGTTCATTTGGAGATAAAACCCAAAAGTCACCTAAAGTACTCGCATACAATCTGTTTGTAGAAATACCACAGTGAACTAAATTTTATAAACTCAGAAATTTAGGGGATTTTCCAAGATATTCTGGCAGGGCATATTACAGGACACCCGTGGGTTTTAGGTTCCAATGGATTGTATCTCAATCTTTGGACTCTAAATTTTGATCTACAGGATGATATGCCATTAGCAAATCCAACATGTGCTCCTTTCCATTTATAACTCATCTTAGTCAGGATGTGACTATTGCTTCTGTCACCCTGCAAGCTTCCATCGGAGCCAAACAACTGTTCCTTGGATACCATTACCCATATGAACACAAGAACAGGAAAAAATGTTCAAACAAAGTTTGAAGGCCGAAGGTTTTACTCTCATTCATGGAGTGAATAAGAAAAACTTTCAACTAAAAACATTCTATCACTAATGAGCTGTTAAGACAAAGGCTAAAATCTTAAGGGCATTAAAGGAGAGGAAAACAATATATTGTATAACAATAAGAAAAGATAGCAGCAACATCCAATCAGTGAAGTATAATGCTCATGAAAGCTCAGACTAATTGCTTCCTATGCCTAACAAAATGTATTGAGGATGCCCATTAGAAGGGTTTGGGCAGAAGAAACATTTTAAAAAACTGAGGAACTAAATATCAAGTTGCACAATACAAGGCAATGAATATGCATCGGAAGTGTGACAATAAAATTTTTGGAAATGGAGAAATACAATATTATAAATATATACATATATATAAATAATGTACTATTTATAAATAACACATTATATTGAAACTTTGAAAGAAAGCATTTAAATAAATGAGAAAGAACACTTAAATGGCCAAATACATGCCTACATACATGTCAATGTTAGTGCTCAAGAAGGTACTTCCGCATAGGCTTAAGTGCCTAGGCATGCGAAAACAGCCTAATAGACCTTTAACCTTAGCAATTACTTTATGTATTAAAGTAATTGCCTTTTATAATATAAAATGAGTTAATTTAATGAAATGCAAAGGTTATTTGCATTAGTGAATTAGAGGAATCTCAACCATTGATCTCAAGTGAGGTTGAGATCTAATCTCAACCATCAATCACTTTGGAGATTGAGGTTGTAGATTCAGTCCATAACTCAAACTTATAAAAGAAAGGCTAGGCTAAGGCAGAAGACACACAAGACATCTTGAGCACAAGAAACAGTGAGAGTGAGATCTCAGTGATTGAGTGTGGGGCATTCAAATGTGCAAGGTTCAAGGAAGATGCAAGGGGTAGCAAGCAAGATCCAGGTCAACGAGCAAAATCTGCAAAGGCTTTCATCAGTTAGATCAGTTCCAAGTTCTTGTTGTTTGTATTTTTCTCAGTGGACTATTATCCCAGGAAGGGAGCCCTTGTAAATTCTGAATTTAATAAATGAAAAACTGGTTTGAAGAGAAGAAATCTTGTGTGCATGTGATTGTGAAATTAGTATTTAATTTGTGTCTTCTAATTATAATTGTTTATTTTATTTATGTTAAAATCTCACTGTGTTATTATTCTAATAGATTTAATCTACTAGGAAGTAATTAACTAGCTATTGGGGTTAGAAAATTAACATAGTATGTGGCCAAGAGTATCATGCAAAGTATGGATTGAGCCAAGCAAGAGATGTAGTGCAGTCGTACATCATACCAGTGTTGAAAATATCGGTATCGGCAAAATATCGGCGAGGGTCCAGAAAACATCTTATCGGCAATATCGGCGAAAATATCGGCAAGCATAAAAAATGCATAATATATTCATTTTTTTTCAGATTTCTAAACATATAAAGCAATAACAACATGAACTAAACACATTGACACATAAATATGAAGAAAGCACTGATATATATGATGTCAAATAGAAATGATACATCAAACTTCAAAGGCGATACCAAATCCTGCTGATCCCTGATAATTGTCCAATGAAGGACTCAAACAAAATAACATCACATATCCTGCTGATCCCTGATAATTGTCCAATCAAGGGCTCAAACAAAATAACATCACATATATAAAACTTTAAAAGTATTTCATCATCATGAGTTATAAACTTATATGTAAAAGTTGCAAAACAAATAAAACTAGCAGCTATCTATCTGAGACCATTGGCCTCTCCCTAGCAGCTTTCTTTCTGTCTTGTTCAGCGATTGCTTCAAGAGCTTTTTGTATAACCTCTGCACTAGAAACCATACAAGGCATTACATCTGCATCATGTGCAGAAAGTCTAGCCAGATGGTATTTCAATCGTGTAACCCCTCCTGACATCTTGGTCCCACACAATTTGCATGATAGATATGCCCGATTTGCCCCACCAATAGCCTCCCCATACTCCCAAAATGGGTCCAAAGGCTTTTGGCATATTTGACATTTGTAGTGAACTAATTCAAACCTAGGGCACAAAAAAAACAAAAAATTGGCATTAAACCCCCCAACACAAAAAATAATAAGTAATAACCACCTCATTTAAAAAAAATTACTACATTATTTGCATTTTGCAATGTGAATGAAAAATGGCAATAAGAGGGTGCATAAAAAAGTTGAAAAAAAAAATTGAAGCTTGCTGTCCAAATATGGAGAAAACCCTTGCATTGGCTCATGGGCATGAAAATCATAGCAAATGGAAAAAAACAAAGAAACAAAATGTTGGTAAGCAAAGAGGCAAGCAAGCATAACCCTAAATCTATGAAAAAATCATTAACATAGGGGTCTTTAAGAACATACCTGTTAATGGAAGAAATGAAGTTTGTCTCACTATTCTTCAATCTTTGATCCACAAAAAAATCCTAGTTGGTGGTGATGATTGTTGTCTGATCCTCAAACCCTCCTTGACAACCACCACGAAACTCTTCCCCTTCCTTCTCCAACACTCAGAAACAAAAATGAAGAAAAAAAACGATTTTCCCTTTTTCTAGTCGCGGCAAAACACACCCGGCAATATTTTACGTCGTCTCGCGATATTTTGCCGAGATATTGGCGATATCTTGGAAATATCGCGATATTTTTGGGAGCCAAAAATATCGCAATATTTTCGATATTCGGCGATATATCGCCGATATTATCATCATTATTGATCATACAGTGGGAAGAGTTGCAACTAATAAAAAAAATAAAAAAATAAATAAAAGCTAAAGTAATGATAATTTAAAAAAAAAGGAACGGGTGGGGCCATGAGTGGCCAACAGGGTTGTCAACCCCCTGGGCATTAGTGGTCAAGAAGGGCCATGTAGGAGCCGTAGGTGAAAGCAAAACAAAGAGCCACAGGATCAAATGGTCGTCAGTGGGCAAGCAGGTCCCACAGGGTGGCAAGAGCTACACGCAAAGAAGTGACCAACAATATTATCAACCTGTGAAAATTTCAGCTATTGCAGCAACTGGAAATTATTCTTCTAATTGTAAATTAATTAATAATTTATTTGCCCACATAAACAACGAATAATTCATGATTGCAATTTTCACCAAATTAAATTCTACGGTAGATAATCTGGACTCTGAGAAAATATTGGTACACATAAAAATTTGACAGTTATTTTTGGACAAAAGTCCCCGGAAAAACCCAACTTGGGAAAACCAGTGCAACAACTAAGGGTTTTTATTATTAAGTAACAGTGAGAAATTCCAAGTACAATTGGATGTCGAAATCTAGCAATCCTACAGAGAAAAGTATTGGCAAAAATCTAGTGAGGAATTTCCCTCACCCCACAAGCAATCCGGGCTCTAACTGCCAGCTCCAAGTGAGTCGTCCAAACAGCTTTTGTGCAGGCTTGTGTCACCCTAGCACAATCCCTTCCACGCTCTGCCTGGAACAGTTCCTCCTCAAGTCGTCTTGTCTGCCACTGACTAAGAAACTGTCTCTCCAGCACTCTGGAAAAACTTTCCAGCCTCTGGAACTGAAACTCAGCTTCTCTCCAGCAAAATCAAATTGCCTCTAGAGACTTCTGCGCAGCCTCTGTGTGGCTATTTTTTCCTCTCTGCAAGCTACTCCCCAGAACTAGAATCTCTTCCTCCAAATTCATTATCTTTGTCCCTCTCTGTCTCTACTTCCTTCTCTGGCTCGATCTGTCCGACAACTGTTGTTGCTGCTCTCTAGAAGATCGAACTGCCCAAGGAAATTAATTTCAAGTGTGCGTTCTCTATCTACCCATCGACCTCTTATAATCTCCAGTTGGGACTCCAATGGCTAAGTTCAAAACATAATTGATGGCTGAGATTATTTCTGGATCGATCCATGTGAGCTTCTAGATGATTCACACCTTTCTCAATTAATATTGATTAATTAACCACTTTTCTTAAGTTTCGACTTAGGAAATATTTTAAAATAGGCTAATAATCTAATTGAGATACTTCTAAGTGAAAATTCCAAAAACGATTTGGGTTTTGGAGAACTCCTGTGTTTTAGCCTCTCCACAAAGTTTTGAGAATAGAATACCTTCGATGCTACAAAAACTAGCACTCCCTCTTAGCGAAAAAGGTGTTATAGTGCTACACTACTACTACAACACTCTATCTTTGTATCACCTTCTATCACGTTGTTGATGTTTGACCACTGTGACTACCTGCCACTGCCCACCAACCACTGCGCAACTAAGATGTTTCTTTTGTGTTGTTGCTGACATTGCTATACAACTACTAACTTTGCATCTGTGTTGTTGGTTACACGGCTATACTGTTGCCAACTTTGCAGCTACAATGTAGCTCCCTCTCATCTATTGCTGCTACTACAACAACTAAGAAGCATCCAAAATACTGAATCAATTGTGGTTGTGTTGCATCTGTCTCTTGAGTAGTGTTGTTGTTGCTAACTTTGCACTAAGCCACCTGCTTTGTTGTCAACATTGCATCTGCACTCCTTAGCACCTGACTACACCTAGTGTGCAACTGTCACTTCGGAATCTGACTACATCACTGACACTAATCCATCCTACTACTGAATATTGTGGGCCCCAGTAGCAAGGTAATGATCCATGAGGAGGACACCTCAAGGATCTTTCCCAAACCTTTGCAACTCTGGGACTATAGCTCCATATCGCCCCACGACACTCCTAGAGGTATAGTTGCAAACATTGCAAAATATTCCTCCAGCCTGGAGGACAATTTGTTTATCTTTGCAGACGCTGTCGCGTGGTCCTTCTTGCCCCTTTTCCGAAGAGGACACTGAGTATTGTAGTGGCCAAACTCACCACACCTAAAGCACTTGAACTTAGATAGGTCATTTTTCTTCTTCTCCCCTTGTCCCTCACTAGGACCCTTTGATGCTAGGGCCACATTCTCCTCTTCCTTCTCACCCTTCGTGCCCTTACTGCTCCTTTCGTTGATGGTGCTCTTTAATAGAGCTCGCCTCAACTCCTCCTGTTGTAGGTGTGACCACATCCTGTCCCATCTAGGCAATGTGTCTCGGCCCAAGATACTTTGGACAAAGACTCGCCACTCGTCTGAGACACTGTTGAGCGCCAACCGTACAAACTTTGTTGGTTGAGGTGCCTGCCCAATGGCTGCAAGTTGATCATGGACTTCCTGAATCCTGGTGAGGAAGGGATCTATGCCTTCACCCTTCTGCATCCTGATGCTTCTCAGCTTCTCTTGCAAGACCATCTTCCGTTGCTCGGAAGGATTTTGATATAGCTGAGCTAGAGCATCCCACATCTCCTTTGTTGTATTCTTGGCCGATATATGCGAGACTATATGGTCCCGGATGTTGAAGAATATAGGGCAAAGTAGTGTTGTGTGATTCTTAGTTACTTGATAACAATTTGTGGAGTATTTTTACTTCTCCTTATTAGCTTAATCTTCTTCTTTTTCTTATTAATGCATGTGTGTGTACTTCATCAAACTGCTACCAAAACATAGGAAGAAGAACACAAGATATTGGCTCTCTGCCAGGGCCAAAACCTCTCTTCTCTTGAGAGGAAAACCTTTTAGTGAATTTCTCTTATTGAAGCTTCTATTGATCAATGCCAAACCCTAGATCCCTGACAATAGTATCCTTGAAGCACAAGTCAAGTCCTTCCTTCTTTCTGCACCTTATTCCCCGACACTTCTTCTGACACTTTGTTCTCAAGCACTTCATCCTCCTTCTCACACTTCGTTTTCTTACTATGATTCTTGTCTAGAGATGGACCTTCCTTGAGTGAGTCTTCTAGATGAGGTGTTCCTCTTCTATCCCCTGCTCAAGTATACTTCAACTTTGACCAACCAAGATCCTTCTTGAGTGTATGATTGTTTTGGTGTTTTTCTGCTCGAGTTTTTCACATGTGGAGAGTACCCTTTGTGAATTAAGGTCTTTCTTCCTTCGCGAGAGAGAGGGGCTTCTTCGCTTGTCTTGGGAGGCCTTGTGAGCCTAGTGTCAAACCCAAACAACACAAAATTGTGGATTGCTTCTCCCTGCTGTCATACCCGCATATATCTCCTCCTCTTCCTCACAGGTGTGACTGTTTCTAGCCCTATAAATAGTCCTTTACCTTTGTTGTCCTTCCTTCTTACTTCGCTGCACCTTTGGAGACCCTTTAGACTTCCCTTCCCTTCCTTCTCTCGGCTTTTCTCTTCGCTGATTTCAGAGTTTCTTGAATACATTATGGAGGAGTGGACAACCTCTATATATAGAGGTTTGTCCCTCTATTTAGGCCGACTAGTCACCTTGTTTGTAAGCCGACTTTGAGGACTATTTGCAGGGCGACTCGAGGACTGCTAGGAGGCTGATTTGTTGAGCAGACTTTGGATAGTTTCCACGGTGGTGTAGCATGCTTGAAGGAGCTTCTTGATGGTGCCATTACATAGGAGGAGACTTAACTTTGCTTGGAGGTTTTTTCGTTGACTTTAATACATATTTATACAAGGTGCAACATGCCCTTAAGGTCTTCAACCTTTCCTTTTGACTATTTGACTCACCTATAGCACTTTAACTAGTGCTAGACCTATTTCAGTGAGCAAGAAACTCATTGACATATATTATAAAAATAATAAAATTTTTTACTTGAATAAGTACAAATAACAAAAGTACATTTATGAACACTGAACCTAGTTACATTTCCTTCAACACTTCCTCTTAACTAGGGAGGTATTCATACAACATTACAAGGTGTTTGGCTATTATCAATCTTGAAGAATTCACATAAGAGAAACCGAATTAGCAATCCATCTATTATAGCATCATATCCATCAACATTGTCATAGTGCAAGGCCTTGACTTAACAACTCCATCTCTCTACAAGACCATGAGCTACAATACTGGCGAGAGTCCAATGATTTATAGACACCTTCATCATTGTTTCTCAAGGTACATACCCAGTCGGGTATTCATGAGTATGACCTTCTAGGACTATTCTTATCTTGGGTTCCCGACCCTCAAAGAATATCGGTCCTCTTGCCTATTCTTGTCTTGGATGCCCTACACATCCTCAAAGAGTATCGGATGCCAGATGATTACCCAATTCTCCCATTCTTTCTTCCCAATTGAAGACAAGAATGTAGTGTCTATCTTGTGTCTACATTTCCATTCATGGCCTTCATCTAGACTTACAACTATTAGTCCTAGTCTAGTGCATGACCCATGAAATGGAAAAACACAATTATCACTCCTTTGTAATTAGGGGTGATTCTAAACTCCCTCTTGATCAGGGACCTATCAAAGCTCCCTCTTAACTGGGGACTCTTTCCTTCTTCAGTAGCTTCTTCTTCGTGGGTCCTTTAGCCGCTTGATCCCCTTCCTTTCTTGATGTCATGAAGCCTTTGTTCAAACTTCTTCTAGGTAGGGCACCATCCATCGATCACTTTCCTCCCTGGTTTGTCATGTCATTGCTTCCTTCGTGGAAAGTGGCTTTCATGTCATACATCAGGTTTTTTTGTCATCTTGGCTATTCCTTTGTCCTCTTGTCCATGCTTCGGAATATTTTTCTCATGGATGCTTCGTTGTACTTTCTTGTTTACATGCTTTGACCTAGTAGCCCATTATGACTTATCCTGACATTGCTTCAACATTGATTTTTCTTTTGCTAGATGGCTTATTCATCACGACATCTTTCATATCTCCAAGGCCTTCATAGGTGTCAAGGGTCCTTTCTTTCTTTCTTAGAGTTGTCCTACCTTCTTTCTGGAGATATCTTCAAAGCATTTTGTCAGATAGTGATTCTCGGTGATCATGGTGTTCTTCACATGCTTGATTTCTTTCTTCATTTGCTTCTTCTCAGATAGATAGGTCAACCATTTAATGCTTCTTGTGAGAGCATTCCTTCATTGCTTGCTTTATGGACTTGCCAACATTTCTTCTTGCTTTTTAGTCAGCAATCTTATGCTCCTTATGTGAGCATATTCTTTTGTTAACCTTCATTGCAATGTAGTGCATGCCTTCGAGCATGTCTATGGCGAAAGAGATTCTTTCATACTTGATCATGCTATAGAACTATTCCTATGACTCAATAATATACAAATGATAACATGACTAAGTCTTTGATGTATACAAACCCCATCTTGATTTTGAGTTCTCCATTGATCATCTTAGCTTCATTTGGTTGTCCTTGGTGTGGCCCTTCTTGCTTCATCTTAGCTTGCCTGCATATCATCCTTTTCTTGAATCTCATGAATGAGATCCCCAATGAGACATCTTCTTTGGTCCATGAAGCTTCTTTTGAAGATTCTATCATAGGATCTTAAAGATCCTTGCCTTGCAAATGTTTCTTTTCTTTTTGATGATGGAGGTCTTCTAAGATTCTTAATCATTATCACTTTTCCTTTCATCGTGGATGAGGTCCTATACTAGGTATGCTTCTTCTACATGAATATCTTGAGCTATATCTGCCATGCTCCTTTATTCTAGAAGATATTTCTACTCATGCATTTTTGTTCTTATCATAAATGCTACATCTTCATGAGTATCTACAACTTTATGTACATCATGCTTCTAGATTCTAGAGGATCTTTCTAGCCATGCAATTTTAATTTATTCCTACATGCTCCTATCCTACTCAAAACTTTGAAAGAAGCTTAGAAGTAAAGAGTTTGACCTAGTCATAGTAGAGATCCGGAGGATCTTCCTTCTTTTGCTCCTTTTCTCCTTCTTGCACTTCTTGAGTTATGTGACCTTCTTCCCTCATTCTTTTGTTATTGTTTTCCTTCTTAAGCTTAGGACAATTCCTTTTGTAATGTCCGTATTCTTGACATCCAAAACATTGGATTTTGGACATGTCTTTGTTGTTAGTTCTTTGTGGACCAAACTTGCCAAATTTACCCTTTCTCTTGGCCATGGTAGCAAATGCTTGCTCATTTGATCCCACATCTTCCTTTGCCTTGAGTGTGGTTTCCTCTGTCCTGCATAGAGACCACATTTCACTGAGAGTGGTTGCTTCCTTCTTGGCATATATGCTTGATGTGAAGTTTATGTGAAAATTTCGGAATCTACACATCAGAAATCCTACTGCAATCACTGGTTTACCATCTCCTACTTGTTTTTACATTCAACAAGGTATTTAATTATTTAAATAGTGATGAAAACACTATTGCAAACTGCACATACATACAGATCATGAACTGAAATAAAATGAGACAAATATAAAAGGGACACCGTTATTTTTGGACAATCCTCCCCGGAAAAACCCAATTCAAGAAAATCGGGGCAACATATAAAGGGTTTGTATTATTAAGCAGATTTTTGAATACAACTAGGGTGCCAAATCTGGCTCACCCAACAGAGTATAAACCTAGCAGAAGTACCTCTATCCAGAGACGAACAAACCCCACAGGTGATTGCGTTGTTCCCAGTGTTGGGCATCAATGGTTGCTCCAAGCTCTGCGCTAGAACTGCGTCACCTCCTCTAGGAGTTGCATCACTGCGTCAGAGCTATCCCTCTGTGTCACTGTATCAGAGCTCTCCCTCTGTGTCACTGTGACACTGAAATGTGAAAATTCTATCACTGCAGCAACTGAGTTATTTTTCCTACTCATTCCACAATAAGTTATTTCTGAAATTACTTCAGTAAACATTAAAGTAAATACTGTTGCAGACTAGATAACCGGATTTGCGCTAGAGGCCCCTTGAATCCCGAATCCAACGAATCCGACACGATTCGGTCCGGATTCGTGTCCAAATCACATGACACGTCGTGTCCTTTTATGACACGTTGAATCCGAGGTCATGTCATGATTTTCAAACACGTGTCGCGAATTTTGGAATTGTGTCCTGTTTCCAGGACTCGCTAAGCTCAGCGCGGGTATGAAAAGGGCGTGTTTGCTCATTAATATTTTCATTTGGCAAGTGATTTGTGCTGTTGCAGCAAGGAGTAGAGCATTCAGCAAGGAGAATCGACCACCGGTCCACCAGGTAAGTGCATTTGAATTTTGGTGTGTCCTCGTGACAGTGATGTATGGCAGTATGGGCTTTTGGCAGTATTGTGGCTACGCCTGAATTTTGAAAGTGAAAGGTTAATCCGATGACAGTCACTAGTGTATCAATACGCAAATGAAGTTGCATAACAATGTTCTCTTATTAATATTTCATCTATCAAACTCAACAAGTCTTGACAAACTAACCAAGCACTGGAGATTGACCAACATTGACAGCATTTTTTGTTCCCGACTAAACTCGTTTCATTTTTATCCAAAACAAGTTACAAGTACTTAAAAAAACTTAGCAAGTCTTTTTCTATGGTAGGCATGCAAGCAAGGAACAAACCATTCTTGCATATGCACAACCACCCCTATACATACACATTAAATAGTATATTTTCCATGCATTAGAACTCTTGTAGGCAATTAATTTCAAATTTCTTTATGCACCCTCACGAGGTCACCCACAAGTTATTATTTGTTTACCTGTCCCTCATTGACGTATATTAATATAACATTTGGATATTGTATGTTGTCAATCCATCATACAGTATACCTGTGCACAGAAACTGGCCGTTTAGGTACAAAAATAGGGATCTAACTTGTTCTTGATGAAACCCTTGTTTAGGGCATAATTTTGCTGTCTTAAATACTTTAGGAACAACTCCTACATCTAGTTATGAAATCTCCACGACCTGCAGCCTCCAAGCAGCTCCATGCCACAGACTTTTCTGACCTCAGATTACCAGTCAAGCCCTTTGACAATCCTCGGTCTCCATCTACAAGTCTATGGCCTATATTTCTTCAATTGTTGGAGTCCATATCTCGGTCTTAAAAGGCCTTCTCACCTGGGTTGTGTCTTGAGGTAACTTGGGCTTCTATTTTGCCAGCAACCAAGCTTTATGGCCTCCTTTTCATGGTGAACGGAGGCTTGGCTCTCCTCCACAGAATTGTGGCCATTCTCTCATAGATCAGAGAATATAATGCCTATTCTCGGCCTCTCCTTCCACAGGATCAAACTGCAATCTTGGAGAAAACTTGGCTGCCCAAATACACTGAAATCCTGTACGAGCTTAGCAAGATCAAAACCCTTCTTTGCTGCGAGTCATGAAATAACTTTATATCTGGACAGTGGAATCTATTTAATTATAATCTAATAAATTTAAATTTTATGTGTATTGTAACCTTGAATTTCACCTCCATTTTTTTGCATTTATGATTTTTTACAACAGTTTGTATAATTTGATTTTTTATTTACAAATTTGTGCATGCTTTGTTCATTTTTTTTACAGGTAACAGTGTTCATGGCTCAATCAAAGGCAGCAGTTAGGGGGCAAAGGAAGGGCAAGAATATCATGGGTAGAGATGCCCCTCCTCCCCCAATATCATCAGAGTCTGCTGCAAGTAATATTGAGGGAAGAAAACTTAAAGACAATGATAAATATCCATTGTGGAAATATATCACAAGAGAGGATGGGCCAAACAACAAAGGAAAGGGAGGAGGCAATGTGCAATGGAAATGCAACTTTTGTAACATTTCTTTCAAAAGCACATATTACCGTGTGAAATCACATTTGTTGGCTTTACCTGATTGTGGAATTGGATCTTGTAGAGCTATTACTTCACAAAAGAGAAAAGAATTGGAAAAGGAGGCTAATGTTGGTATGGAAATTGTGGCACTGGCTTCAAAATAAAAAAAACCCAAGAATGAAGACCCCCTTCCATTTTTGAGGAAAGCCACCACCAAATTTCCATTTGAGAGTTCTACTTCTACTGGGGGACAAGCATAAAAAGGAAGATCACTTGGTCCAATGGACAAGATTTTCCAAAAAGAGAGATGAGAAGAGCTTGATCTCACCATTGCCTTCTTCTTCTATCAAAACTTCATATCATTTAATGTTGCATGTTCACCTTTATTTGTTGAGATGTGCCGAGCTCTAACTCAAGGGGCTCCAGCAGGGTATGTGCCTCCTGGTTCAGAGAAGCTAAGAACCACATTGTTGACGAAGGCAAAAAAAGAGGTGCAAAAAATGCTTGAGCCTATTGTGGTATCATAGCCAACATCTGGGGTTAGCATTGTTTCTGATGGATGGATAGATCCAGCATGACACCCAATCATCAACTTCATGGTGTCTTCCTTGAATGGTCTAGTTTTCATAAAAGCAGTGGATACACTTGGCGAATACAAGGATGCACAATTTATGGGTGAGTTATTTATTAAAGTTGTTGAAGATGTAGGTGTTGATTCTTGTGTGCAAATCATTACAGATAATGCACTTGTTTGCAAGGCTGCTGGCATGATTGTGGAAGCTAAATATCCACAAGTGTTTTGGACACCTTGCATTGTCCATTCATTGAACTTAGCACTGAAATCCATTGCTTCTAATGTGCTTTGGATTGGAAGCATTATTGAAGATGCAAGACATATTCGTAACTTTGTGCAAAATCATACAAATGCCCTCACTATCTACAAGGAGTACAACAATCTATCATTGTTGAAGATTGCTGATACACGGTTTGCATCTTCATTCATGATGTTGAAGAGGTTGAGGGAGGTCAAGACCACTCTTGGGTCCATGGTTATTTATGAGTTTTGGTCTTTTTGGAGAAAGACAGATCAGGCAGCCTCTAAAAGAGTGAAGGACACAGTGCTAGATGATGTTTGGTGGGAGAGGGTAGATCTAATTATTCGGATCATGGACCCTATCATTTCTTTGCTTCGAGTTGCAGATACAGACAAACCCATCCTAGGAGAGGTTTATGAGGGATGGGATTCCATGATTGAGTCTGTGAGGAGCATTATTCTGCAGAGTGAGTCCCCCGAGTATGAGACATCACCAGAGGCCTTCTGCGATACCATACATGATATTCTTGTCAGCATATGGGACAAGAATTTTACACGTTTACATTGTTTGGCTCACTCATTGAACCCCAAATACTACAACCATGAGTGGCTGAATGGTGGACATTCCCGCAGATTCCCTCCTCACATGGATGGTGAAATCTCATAGGGGAGGACAGAGGCATTCAGGCGGATTTATCAGGATAGTGCATTGCTTGCTGAGGTGGAGGATGCCTTTGTAGAGTTTTCCATTGGCAGTGGTCGATTTGGAGGTTATGATGTGATTAGAGACAGGGGGGCTAAGAAGCCCTATTCTTGGTGGGCAAATCATGTGGCAACAAGCCCTCCTCTTCAATAGTTATCCATGAGGCTCCTCTCTCAGGTGACTTCATCCTCTTGTTGCAAGAGGAATTGGAGCACATATGGGAATTTGTATAGTGTGAAGAAGAGCAGGCTTGATTAGTCCAGGGCAGAGACAATGGTGTATGTGCACACCAACCTTTGTCTTATTTACAAGTAGAGAGAAGAGTGGTTGAGGGGAAAGACAAAGATGTGGGATGTCTTTCCTGATGATATGGGTCTGGACACCACTGTTGAGTTGGCATTGGCCAACATGGATCTCAATGATCTAGTGCTAGACCCTGTTAGGTTTGATGACTTAGAGGGGTCAACCTCCACACCAGTAGATGCAAAGGCGACTATGGATACAGGGGAGGAGGAGGATGCAGAGGAGAGTAGTGGGGACCATGATGATGAGGACAGTGATGCTGATTCTGATGCTGATTGATGCCTTGAGGCTTGTATACCTGTAGTTGTTTTATATTTTCTATTTCTATTTGCCATTGGCATTGCACCAGCACTACCTATGTAACACATTTTGATTTGATGACTTGATGAGAAAACTACAGTTGTCAGTGTGTTTATCTTACTATCTTGTAGTTGTAAGTTGTCTTTCAGTTATGAATTATGAATCATGATTTAAATTTTTAATAGATTTATCATTTATGTGACCAGT
>APFE031258985.1:0-24500 GCA_000404065.3 Pinus taeda
TTTCCACCCATGGTTCTTTGGTTTTCCATGCATCCGTGTGCTCGGGCTTCCCCCATTTCATCCATGTTTTCCCAATCACGCATCAAAATCCACCTCCTTTTCCTGATCTTGGCCTCTCAGGGGCTACTTTGACCTCCTGCGCAGTCTTCATGGGCCTCGGTCAGTGCGCTTTGACCGAGGTCCTTGTTGTTCCACGTTGGCTACCATTGCCACTAGTTTAGGGGTGTTTTTGATCACTGGTTTAGAATTCTTTAGAGATTTGTCTCGACCTGATACAGTCATGGGTTTTTTACGGTCTTTTATGCATCCAATTCGGATCACCTGGGGGGCCTCCAAATAATCGTCTTTGTCGCTACCCTGGACCCCCTAGTGGCTTACATTTATGGGCAGAATTTCAACCACATTACAAACTAGGGTCCAATGCGGTGATACCTCAGAATAAAGGAGATAATCAGGCTCCATAACCAACCATCTCCGACTTGGAGATTGGTTATAGCAACTCCACCACTGCTTCATTTGGTGGAAAATGACTCCATTTTTGACCTAGTTGTTTCTCATCTTCATCATCACACTTGATGACCAATTGAACTAAATAAAATCTTAGTTTGTCCCTGGTTATAACTTTTGTTAACAAATCTGTAGGATTCTAGCTAGTGTGTACCTTTTCTAGCTTCAACTGTCCATCTTCCAACACTAACCATATGCAATGGTACTTGAGCTATGTATGTTTAGCCTTGGAATGAAATGGATAGTTCTTTACAAGATGTATTGCACTCTGGCTGTCACTGTATAACCTGCCCAAATCCTACTTATTACAAAATCCATCTAGAAACCTTTGTAACCAAATCGTTTATTTACTAGCCTCTGTAGAAGCAACATATTATGCTTCTGTTGTTGAGAGTGCAACAACGCTTTGTAGTTTTGAAACCCAACTGGCAACTGTTCCACCTACAGTAAACACATACCATGTGGTGCTCCTCTTGTTATCTCTATCACCCACCATATTTGCATCAACATATCCCTATAGAGCAATGTTTGAAGCACCAAAGCATAATGCTTTATTTGTGGTACCTCTCAAATCCATGAGAATCTTTTTCACCACCATCCAATGTTCTTTTGTTGGATTGTTCATTACTCGCTTACAACTCCCACTGCATGTGCAATATCAAGCCTTGTGTAGACCACTGCATACATTAATCTTCCAACTACTGATGCATATGGAAATTTATACATATAAGCCATTTCTTCTTGATTCTTGGGACACACCTCCTTACTTAGTTTGAAATAGATAGCCAAAGGTATACTAACTGGTTTTGCATTCTGCATATTAAATCTTTTCAACACCTTTTCTATATACTCACTCTGAGACTGTTAATTTTTGATTCTTCTTGTCTCTAGTTATTCTCATACTAAGGATTTGTTTTGCATCACCCAAATCCTTCATTATGAATGAGTTCCCCAATTTTCTTTTGAGCACATTTATTTCCTACATGTTATAACCTGCAACAAGCATGCCATCTACATACAATAACAATATAATAGAGCTGCCATCATTTTCCCTTTTGAGATAAACACAATGATCAAAGTGACATCTAGTATAACCTTGTTCAGACATAAATCTGTCAAATTTTAGATACCACTACCTTGGAGCCTGTTTTAAGTCATACAAGCTCTTCTTCAAACTTGCACACTAGTTTCTCCTCCTCTTTTATCTCATATCCTTTTAACTGTTGCATATATATCTCTTCCTCCAAATCCCCATGGACAAAGGTTGTCTCTACATCTAACTGCCCAAGATGCAAATCTTCAGTTGCTACTATACTTGAAATAGTTCTGATTGTAGTCATTTTAACAACAGGAGAAAATATCTCATCAAAGTCTGTACCATTTTTCTGTGCAAACCCCTTCACCACAAGTCTATCTTTATACCTTTTTCTACCTCCATCTTCTTCCTTCAACCGGTAAACCCATTTATTCCACAATTTTGTTTTACTTGTAGGAAACCTGACTAAGTCCCAAGTCTAGTTATGTGCTAAGGATTTCGCCTCTTCTTGCATGACTTTCTCCCACTTCTTCTTGGTTTCTACTTGCACTACTTCTTCATAAGATTCTGGTTCACCAAAATCAGTCAACAATACATAATATAATGAAGGAGAGATCGTTCAAGGGGTCTACTTATCCCGGTAGATCTTCTAACACTACTTTCAGGCATTTGACGTTCTTGTTGTTGTTGTTGTTCTAGTTGTTGATCATTATGACTTTCAGGAACCTTCACTTTTTCTGTGATCTCATCAAGAACCATGTATTTTCTGTTTTCTTTTTCCTATTTCTTTTCCTGCATCGGATCCTTATACAAAACCTTTTCATTGAATATGACATGTCTTCTCCTAATGATTTTTTGTTTTTCTTAATCATAAAAGCGATAACCAAAATCACTAAGACCATATCCAATAAAGGTACATTTCTTTGATTTTTCCTCAATATTTGTTCTATTTTCTTTATTAATGTGGACGAAGGCTTCACAACAAAAAGTCTTTAGAAATGAGAAGTTTACCTTTTTACCTATCCATGCCTCCTCTGGAATACCACCATCCAAGGAAATTCAACGCCCTCCATTTATTATATAAAGAACAATATCTACAACATGTACCCAAAATTTTAAAGGAAATCCTACATCCAATCTCATGCAGCTTGCACACTCCATGATTGTCCTGTTCATCCTTTCTGACACACCATTTTCTTGTGGTGTTCCTGGAACTATCTTCTCTCTGTGAATTCGATTCTCAAAATGGTACCTATCAAAGTCTTTGCTGCAATACTCACCTCCATTATCTGATTTGAAACACTTCAACCTTTCTCTTGTCTCAATTTCAACCAAAGCTTTCCATTTCTTGAAAGTATCAAATACATCAAATTTATTTCTAATACAATAAATCCAAGTTTTTCTGGTTGCATCATCAATAAAAGTAACAGAATAACAACAACCATCGAAAGATGATACTTGAGTAGATCCCCATACATTTGTATGCACAAGCTCTATCTTTTCACTCTTTTTTTATTTCCCAACTCTAAGGAATATGAATCTCTTCTGTTTTCCATAAACACAATTCTCATATAATTTAAATCAACATGATTCAAACTTGGCAACAAAGTTTTTGAGTGAAGAATATGCATCCCCTTCTCACTCATGTGCCCAAGTCTATCATGCCACAATGTTGTATCTTCTGTTGTAGAGGGTAAGGAATTAACATAATTAGGAATACCATTGCATAAATACAATGTACCAAGCTTTTATCCTTTTTCTATTACCAGGGCTCCTTTAGTGCCCTTCTAGGTTTTATATATAAAAGTAGTCACACAACCTTCACCTCCCAACTATCCTATTGAAATTAGATTTTTCTTTAGATATGGAACATGCCTTACCTCCTTCAATAGCCTTTTATTTCCATTCTATTATTTTATGAAAAATGTATCCATTCCAATGATTTTACAGGGTTTATCATCACCCAATCAAACCTGTCCAAAATATCCTTGAACATAATCATGAAAATGCTTCCTATATGGTGTGGCACGGAATGAGGCCCCTGAATCTACCACCCAGGAATCAATAATAGTTTCTAATGAGAGAATCAAAACATCTTGCAACACATCACCTGTAACATTCGCTTCATGATTGTTTTCTTGTTGCGCGTCTACTTCTTTTCCCTTACGAGACTTGCAGTATTTATTCATGTGCCCTTCCTTACTGCATTTCCATCACACTAACCCCAATCTAGATTTGGATCTGCCTTTGCTTGAATTATTACGATATCCCGGGCTCTTTCCTCTTTCCATTTTTCTTCCCCTAGTCTCTACAGTCAAATAATCACTTGATGTCTCACTGAGGCTTTTCTGTTGCATTTCCTCGCTATGGATTGCACCGAAAACATCATCAAACTTTTAAGTACTAGATCTAGAGACAAAGTTACTAATGGCCATAACTAAACCATTCCAACTTTCTTGCAATGAGCAAAAAAATAACAGAGCCCTATCTTCATCATTACAAGTTACCCCTACAGAACTTAACTGACTGGTAATTGTATTATATTCATTTACATGATCAAAAAAAAATCCACCTATTGACATCTTCATATTAAATAAATGCTTCATAAGGAATACCTTATTTGAGGATGAGGGCTTTTCATATAGTTTGGCCAATGTCGACATTAAACCCTCTCTTGTCATTTCCTTTAAAATATTAAAGGCTATCGACATCACTAGGTAGAACCGTATTGTTCCAAGTGCCTTTCTGTCGAGAATATCCCATTCTATGTCTGTTATACTCGTCAGCTTCTTTGTCTTTCCACTCAATGTTAGGTACAAATCTTTCTGATACAGATAATATTTGATCTGCATCTTCGATAGCTGGTAGTTTTGATCGTTAATTTACCCTAAACCTACCATCTTATGCCATTTCTCCCACTTGAACCAAGAACCATTCTCTCCTATGAGTTTATCATCCAAATAAACCTTCGGATCTTCTACCAGTTGTTAGATAATTATATCACAGAGCAATGGAACACATAAAATATATTGCAAAAATATAAACACATAAAGCACATAAAACAAGAGAGACACAGATTTATGTGGTTCACCCAATTTGGGCTACATCCATGGAGAAACAGCCAGTCATTCCTTTTATATTATCCAACAAACTAAAGAGATACAACCTACAGTAAATATGTTGTAATTCCCTCTTCGCTCTCACACAATCTCCTCTCTCTTTCTCACTTAGAATACAAATTTGCCTAGATACAATAAAATTACCTCATATATGGCGAGCGGTTTCCTTCTAGGAAAAAAAACCCTAAATTAAACATAAATTCTACTTTCAGATCTCTACCTAATGAATGATCCAGATTGACTACGGAATTGCAACATTTTAAAGGAAATTTTACATCTATTTTTAGCTTTGGGGGAATTGCCCCCAATCCCCCGTGACAGTGTAGATTTACGGGAAGTGTTGTTGCCACATTACAAACTGGGGTCTAATGTGGCAATACCTCTGAATAAAGGAGATAATCAGGCTCCAAACCGAACAACCTTATCAAAATACTAAAAATAAAAAGCCTATTGGGAATGGTCCTTACTGAAAACTAGGCAAAAAGATATAATCATTTGCAAGTCTTAGGGATGTCAAACGTATCCATATAAACTAGTGGATCTCTCTTTAGAGAAGGGACACTTGGCTAGCTAAATTTTAGTGCCACATTTCATCTTTTACTACTACTTCAACTCCGTAAACATCCACTACTAAGGATACCATGCCTACTACCTCTTTTAATTCCTAGATTTTGAAATGTTTGCTCAGAGTTTTTGTTTTTTAATTATGTAGTAGATACTTTAATTATGCTTTAGTTGTTAACAATTTTTGAGTTTTAAACAAGTTATTCTATAGGTATATGGTAAAAAATATTTGGTTTCCCACCAAGAAAATTGAGACCACTTGTTGATAAACATGATTAATATGGTAGGATGACTAATGTAATAACATTGCATTTGTTCTTAGCACCCCTCAAATCCATCTACTTCAGATATTTTTTTTTTCGTTTTTGTGGGTGGGTGATTTCCATTATTGGGTTGACCAATGAATCCCTTACTTGTAGAACGCTTTCCACTAAAATCATAATTTGTAGTGCTCTATCCGAGGATGCATACCTCATTGACATTCCTTCATTGAAATATGCCCTCTTTTGTAGTGTAATTTTGATGAGGATAAGATATTTTGGTTCCTCTCATTGTAGTAACCTCTACTCTAATTATTTTCTAAAAATTCCTCCTTCCTCTCCCTCTCATTGCTCCATATAGTTGATTTTTCCCATTTTTTGATGGCATATCATCACTGGAAGCTGAATTGGCTATGTATCGACAATGACTTCAACCTCTATTTCTTTCATACCTAAAGCCTTCATTGAGGATAGGATAGCCATTGGATTTCCATGCTGTGAGTTGATTATGTGTTTTTAATACCCCATATTATGCACTTAAATCTCTATTAACATTGTTGATGGAAATTGTAGTATCATCTCATGTATGTGTTTTCATTTCTTATCCTTCCTTTTGACTACACCTTCATTTGTTTCCTCGGACTATGTCAACCCTTAGAACAAATCCCTCTGAGTAGTTATAAGGAATTAATAAAATTGAAAAAAATTCTTCATGAACCCATATTCTTTTATATTGCATGAGTATTCAGAGCTCCCATAAGATTAAAAATGTCTCTTAATGCCCTCATATTGTTGATGTTGGATATAAATCCCTATTGGTTTGGAGTTTTCATTCTAGGGCCTAGTATTTTGATGCATTACTCTATGAAAACGTAACCCATGATATCTAATCTAAGATGCCCATTATAAGGTTTTAAGATACCAATTTACCATTCGATGTTGTAGCTGGTTTGGAAACAATGCAACCATTCTTGATCTAACAGCCAGTTTGTCAATGCACTCAAGAGTACCTAAAACAAATATTGAACAAAATAAAAATACCTATTACTATATATTTGAGAGGAAGTCTATCAGATCCAATGAAAAACGACAAAAAATACCTATTCCATGGAAAGCACATTCATTTTGTAGCAATAGAATTTTAATGCCTCCATCAAAATTCATGCCAAGGTTTATAAATGGCAGCCCCTGCTCAACACTTTTACATTTCTTTTTATATATCATCCACCATTTAATTTAAATGTCTATGTTGCAAACCTATATTTTCTTGCACAAAGAATATCTTTGCTCACTTACAGAAGGTCAAGAGTAGCAGTGAGGATGTGTGGGTTTAAGCGAAGGTCCAGAGACAGTGGGGTTGCATATGGGTTTAAGGTAACGTTGACAGAATTAGCGAGGTTGTGTGGGTTGGGCACACAGGGTACCATAGGAGTGATGGGAAGATAATCAACCAGAATTCCATCAGAATGCAACAACCAAAAATTAAAAATTAAGGATGAGTAAGTTAGTTAAGGTAGAGTACCTATTAATGAATGTAACTACCTTCCATAGATCCAAAAGCTGAAAATGTTTTTATTGTATAAAACACAACATTGATGGCTCACAAAATCACATAGTGTCATGGAGGGGATTTCTTCCCAAAGGAACACTTTACAACTTATATATTGATATTTTTTCATTTTAAAAAGGTAAGTATAAAATACATAATATAATAATAAATTCATAAAAAGTAAACTAACGATACTTGTAAAATTTACATAATATTTTTAAATTATATATATTATGTATGTAATTAGGTATATTATAACTATCTATAAAATTAATTTTGAAAATAGTTAGTCTTCTTTATCTATGAAATAATGAGAAGCAAATACTATTATTGGCAGCAAAAAGGCAATTTTTTTTTTTTTATTAGAGATGTCAACTTTAATAGTAGAGGAAGAATTTCTCTTGAGGCATGACTATAGAATCAAAATTCTTACTCCTCCTTGTGTATTCTCAAATGGACTACAATTGTTTTTACATACCCTTGGCAACCTTGAGTATTTCTCTACATAAAATAGATACTTGTAAGAGTCAATGTCGAGCTAATAAATAGTTTCATTGACAGATTTATAGATCCCTTTCTTTGTAATGTATTATTGATGTAATTTTTATATTAAATGTATTTTTTATAATTAATTTCCAAAAAATTTCAGTTTGAAGGTAAAGATTGACTCTTTTTGTCCCCTAGAAGCTCACTTTGTTTGAGGGTTGAATATCTATCAAAGAAAAAATAAGGGTTGTCTTGAAAGAAAGTATTTTTGGAAGAGAACATTGACAACATTATGAATACATTCCTAAAAGTGAGACTCTAAAATGGTTCTTTTTGAAACAATGTAGGCTTCGAAAGAATGTCTTGCAAGAATAACAAAAACATGGAAATCTAACATACACTTTGATAAGTATAAATATTTTAATTCATAGATGTCAAATAAAGAATTTAATTATTTTTGTAACAACCCTGGTCAAAATTCCAGATAGATAAAGTTAATTAATGAAAAATAAGAACCAAGTTCATGGGACACTTATTCCGAGCTATTTTGGGCAAAACATCCTAGTGTGGGTGTTTATTTGGTTTATTATGGCCAAGGGAAATGAGAAAAGGCAAAGGCAAAGGCTTTATAAAGGCATGAGGAACTAATTGGCAATTTATTTATGAAAATAATGGAAATTAGGTGAAAGGGAAGGCAAAATGTCACAGGTTGCATATGAGGAGGAAAATGAATGAAAATAATGGAAAATTGAAGAAATTAGAGGCCTCATTAATAAAATGGCTTCTGAGGATCAATTGGTACCCTTTTGTCAGTTCAATTTTGGATATCTCTCTCTCTATTCTCTCTCTCTCTCTCTCACTCTTAGAAGCTTAGAGTATTCTTGGAACACTCTAGCATTCGAGAAAAGAAGGAAAAAGAAGAGAAAATAAGGAAAGAGGAAGAAAAAAATCAAGAAAGGAGGAGTATAATCAAGCAAGTACAATAGGATTACTTGTAGTCATTGATTTGTATCTGTGGTTTCCTTGCTAGTTTTGGCATGCATGGCGAATGCATGTGTGTTTTTGGTTAACTTGCTACCATTGGGATGGGTCGTTCCAAGTGTGATAGTGTTCTTTAACATTGCCTTCACATTTCCAGATAGCCATGTTGTGATGGGGTTCTATTGTTTTGGTTGAGTTGGATTGCTAGATGGATTCAAAGCTTAGTGGGGTGGTCTAAATATTATTCATAAGGCCTAGTAACCCCAAGATGGTATACATGGTAGAGCCTGGATGTGAACATGCTAATTGGGTCCAAGAATCCTTTACTAGTGAATGGAAGGATACACGGTAAAGCTCAAAGGTGAATACCCTGGATTGAGCCTAAGAATCCTCGGTAGGTGAATGGAGTGATACATGATACACCTTAGAGGTGAATACCCTTGATTGGGCCTAGGAATCCCTCGACCTTATAATGGCAGGATACACAATAAATCCTAGAGGGTGAAGACCTCATAATCCTAGAAATCCCTTGAAGAGTAATGGTGGGATGCATGATAAAGCCAAGAGGTTGAGATAGACAAATTCCTCACGGTTTCGGTGGAGAGATCTGGAGGCATCGATGATTTTTTAGGGCCTAATGATCATGTGAGGATTGCTGTAAAGCCTGGTTATATTGCTGAGGGTTGAGGTGGTTTTTCCTCTGGAAGCTCGGGTTTATACAGGATGTATGTTGCTTTAGCTCCCACATATAAAATTCCATATCATAAAAAAGGAGATAGAATGAATTTAAAAATAATTAAAGAAAATATCGACATGAATACCAACCCACTGTGAAAGTGTAATATTTGTTGATCAAGTTGGCCCTTCAAACTCAACCACAACTTTCTCTCTCAATTAACATGAATCCATAGACACATAACACAAAGATTTGTGCACACACAACACAACAAGTTGCAAGCATACAATAACATTACACAGTATATTGATGCATACAATAGTACATGGTACAGTACATTTATGGAGTGCTCCATAAGAAAAACAACTTTACATCATAGTGTTTAAGGGAGAAAGAAAGAAATAATATCCATACTTAACCTGTACATTCAACATAGATTTTTTTTTGTCATGTTACACAAAAGTCCCACAAACAAATTAAGGAAAAAAAAAAACACTGTGTCCATGAGTAATCAAATCAATATCCTACTGCCTTTCCCTCTAGTTTTCGAACTATGGAAAACAACCTTTGAATTTCATCCTCTTGTGAAAAACCTTCTCTCAATCTTGGATTCCTCTCATGATTCAATCACCAAGAATGAATATTTAATCACTCAACCCATTCCTGAAATGACAAGTCGAGTGTTAGGTTTTTTTGGATTATTTGCTAGCTTTTTACTTTGGAATCTGTTTAAAATATTAATCCCAAATTTTAATTACCATTCCTTGTAACAACCTTTCAATTATCGTTTAAACTGAGCTAAGTTGTCATATTCTTTCAAGTTTTTTTTTAAATGATATTTTTGAAAATCGCCGTTTCATGTGTTTTGAATTTTGTTTTTAAATAAAAAAACAATTCTTTCAAGTTTGTCGATGTATGGTAAATATATAAACTAGCAATTTTAGCTTAAATATTATCCAAGAAAAGACCGATATATGCTTGATTGTAATATCTAACCTTAATATCACAAATCATATAATTTCAAATCGTGATCGGGTAATTTATAAGGGCATATTTTCATCCTTTCTATACATTTTAGTGTTTTATATTTTAGATCATTCCAAAACTAAATATTGTCTCAACTTAAATAGCATTCACTAAAAAATCTACCCCTAATAAGATTTTGTACTTTATAATAACATCTATTATGAATCTCATATATAGAATCAAATATTGACCACAAGAGAGGTAAACTTTATTAAAATTATTAGCAAAAAAAAAAAGTAAAAATAAAATAATTAGTGTTATTTTCATTTGGATTAACTTAGTGTTATTTTTTTCGAAATTGAATTGTAAATCATTTTAATGAAGTGTATGTAACTTATCTCGATATAAATATTTATATATGTAGATCTTTACTTATAATTGGGGTTAGTTTAGATGTTTTTTTTTCATTCTCTTTTTTGAAATTTAAATCTTACTTATTTCATATTTTACTTTTGTGAGTTGATTGATGTTAATAATGTATTCACAATGACATCGTTTTTTAAATGCTTTGTAGTATCACAATACATTTCCAAACATTTAATTATTATCAATCCAAAACTTTTTACAATAAAGGAATCTAAAATGGCTAGTTCAAATATGATAAATCTCTTAAAATTTTACTATAAACATTCGAGTAAAAGGAAAAAAATCTCGAAGAAATAGAAAAACTCCATAAATGATTTTATTATAAGCATTTCAAAAAGGAAGAAAATCTCATAAATACTCAAAAGAAGAAATATAAAAACCCTATTAAGATGATAAATGATTAATTATTGTGTTTGCTTTTAGTATCTTTTCTTACCCCTCAATTTAAATTAGTATTGAGAATCTTATTCATGAACATTCATAATATATGGTTATGAATATAAATTATTATTTTAAAACTCTCAACTAATTTAATTTGTTTAAAATTATTGCATACTATACTTATTAGTGATTTACATTTACCATACTTTATTTCATAAAGTTAAAAGTAAAATTATATTTTTTTTTACTAATAGTTTTCTTCATGTTCATAATTATAATCCCATGCTAAGGGTGGGTGGTGGAGATATTGGGGAAAACTATGAAATTTTTTTCCTAATTATCTCTCCTTAATGCCATCCCCACTCTCATTAGTTTTCCTAATATCTTACCCCCACATTTTTTCTCATAATAAGGAAAAAGATGGGGGAAAATGCACACAAAATTAATGGTTCTCCTATCAATATAATAGTTAATTAAATAATAAAATAATTAAAATTATATATAAATAGCTTTATAACCCAATCAACTAATTCAAATAATAAATTTCTATCATGGTATATTCACTAGTGATTTTTCTTGCCATATCTTATTGCATAGAATTAAAAGTTGGGATATATTAAGTTTTCTGAAATATCTCCCCCCATACTCACTCTCATAATCTTCTTCCACCATCACTCTCATAATGAGAGTGAAGGTGGGGAGATATATTCATTATGAGGGTGAGGGTGAGTGTGTAGGGAGGTATTAAGTAAATCTTATTATGGTGGAGGGTGTGGGGATAGGGGGAGATATTAGGGAAAACACAATATGTTGGGATGAGGGAAGATATTGAGGAAAACTTAATATGAATGACGGTGTGGGGTTGGGAGGATATATTAAGGAGAACTTATTTGCCTCATAATGAGGGTCGGGTTGGGGAGAGAAATTAAATAAAAATTATTACCCTCATAATGAGGGTGTGGGTAAAAAGATATCTGCGAGAACATATTATAAGGGTGGATGTGGGGGTAGATATTAATTAGAAGGATAGGGTTGGAGGAGTTATTAAGGGAAGCTTATTAATTCAGGTTGGGGGGAGATATTAGGGAAAACTAAATATGTGGGGGGAATATATTAAGGGAAAATAATTACCCTCATAATAAGGTTGGAAGTGGTGGTGGATAATAATTATAAGAGTCACGTTGAGGGAAGAAAAGTTGAGGGAAGGGAAGATGTTCGGGAAAACATAATATGAGGTGAGAGAGACACATATTAAGGAAAACTTATTAGGTGAAGGTTAAGGGAGATATTATTTACTTAATAAAGCTATGGAGTTGAAGGGACATGTTAGAGAAAAACCTTTAAGGGGTTGGAGCATATATTAGGGAAAACTTAATATGTTTTCCTTAATATCTTTCCGTCCCCCATAGCCTCCTAATAGTAAGGTTTTCTTAATATATCCCTTCATACTCAGCCTCATTATGAATTTTCTCTAATATCACCACCCAACCCCATATTCCCCCCATATTACATTTTTCCTAACATTTACCCCCACCCACATAATCCCCTCATATTAGGTTTCCCTAATGTATCCCCCTACCCTCTCCCTCATCCTCATTATGAGTTTTCCTTATTATATCCCCGCAACCCTACACCTTCTCATATTAAATTCTATTAATTTTTCTTAATAATTTTTCCTCTAAACCAAACCCTCATAATCCATTTAATTTGCACACATCCACAATGTTGGATATAAAATATTTTATTATGTATGTTTTTCTAATTTATCATTTAATTAATAAAAATTTTTTCATTATTTTATAATAATATATTATCTGATTTAATAATTTAAATTTATACGATATCATATTAAAATATTAATAAATCTAAAAATATCATAATAAAATAATAAAATAAAATTATTAATTTTAATAATAATAATAATAATAATAACAAAAATAATAATTTAACTTTAATGTCACAACCAAGCTCAACACCAAATTGGTGTATGATACCCTCTTCATTGTGCGAAAATAGACTTGCCTCAGCATAACAATTTTTCTACTAAATTTTATGAACGTCTACATACATATTTATTAAATATTCTAATGTTAATAAATGTATGAAAATTATTATTGTAATATTTTCTAATATTATTTGTTGGAGGAACAATTTAATTGAATTTTGACCCTGCGTTCGTCCTAGGTTTCCAACAAAGGTTTCTACATAGTCTAGCACATTGTCGACATTTTCACTCCCTTGAATTGAAGGAGAGTCTCACCCAAGGTGAGACAGAATAATAAAAAGGCATAAGGGATATGGATTTAGATATCTAAACAACTTGCGCAACTATTCATACATTCATTCACAAGTATTTAACTTATACATTTAATAGAAAGTAACCATATGCAAAGAATTTTAAACGGGGTGAAAAATACATAAGCATGTAGTAGAACTCCCATTCTCCTTTTATTATTAAAACATCAGAGCCTAATTACAACAACATCTCTCCATTACATCTTGTAAAAAATCACAAACTTATGTCCATTTGTTAAAATTCAAAATAAGTATCAAAATAGGTCATTACATGTTTAGATCCACCCGTAAGCAGTCTTTTTCTCATATAGCTCAGATTCCAAACATTAAAAAAAATCAAGACTTTGCAGTGTAGTCCAAACTATAAAACACTATTTAAGCTTACAATATGATCTAAACTTTGTAGCATCATCTAACTATTTCTCACTGCCTTTTGTCTTCTTTTATAGTCGTGCTCGGGTGATCTAGTCTTCAGTGCCTCGCTTGCTTGATCCATGGTTTTACAATACCTAGGGCCATTACCTTGGTTCTTTGTTTGACCATATCAAAATAAGCTCCATCTTCTTTGGTGCACGTCCTTATTTTCCACTGCACAAATCCAAAAAGAAGTATTCCACTACCGCTTTGATTTTCTAGTGCTCTGCTTCTAGAAACTTTGTCTAAAATGTCCTCCACAACTTATATTCCTTCAAAAATGAGGGACCCAACATGCCTCGACCAAAATCCATTTACTCGTCCTTGGGGCATTGTATTACTATTGTTTCTTCTAAACTTTGTGCAGGATGGCTTCTGCTCGGATTAGCTACAGTAACTTTAAATGAATGACTCAACTCTGGAACAGTATGAAGAGATGAATCCTTAAATTTTTTGTATGCAGAAACATATGAGTTCCATGAGTCCAATAGTGTAGAAACTTTGCTTGAAAATTATTTGACTATCTGTGCCCTAAGATCAATAGGCTACAACTATACAAGTTCCTGGAGTTGTTGATCAACAAGAGTAGATAGTTTATTCAAAGTGAGGAAGTGTCTTTTCTCTTATTGGTTGAGGTCGTGAAGAACGCATTTAGTCACCTATGATGCATCTTCCAACTGGTTAATATGAGCATCTAAGTCACCGGCTTTATCCAAGAGTTGTGTCTTCACTGTCAGATCAAAGGTCATCATCGCTTGCCGAAAGAGGTTGTTCACATTCTCACACAAGGGACCAATAACTTTATTCTTCTTCGCTAGAACACCACTGTAGTCAGAAATTTGACTCATCATATACTGTGACTCCTACATAAACTATGGAAAAATGTGTACGATAGAGGTGACTTCCTTAATTTTATCGGGGATCTCGTTCTTGAATATCTCTTAGGGATCTAATGTGGATTTCTATAAGGTAGCAACATTGTCCTGGAAGGCAAGGTTATGGGCCACAATTTAGTTATATGTCACTTCATAAAAAGTGAAACATTTGGTACGGGTATAGATGGTGAAATATTTAGGCAACTCTTCAGCAAAAGGTGCAAGTGTGGGCCACATTGATTGCAATTTGGAATGAAGATCATTTACCTGAGTTTATATTGCATCTTTTCCAAGGCACGACTAAGTTTATATAGTAGCGGAAACATGGAGTTTTTGTTCCCATTCTTCACAAGTATCTTGAAGATATACACATCAAGTCTCAGCCTAAACAAGACAAATCTCCAACTTAGACACAGAGTCATGAATAAACTTGAACAATTGTAGCGAAGACAATATGCTAAGGGTGTCAACTAAAATGGTATTTGGTGGTGGAAATCACAATTGCAGTGGTTGGCCACTAGAACCTAAGAACTCTGACTAGTCGTGTAATGAAGATTCTCTTTGTATATCAACTTTTTGATTATGTTCAATTCTATGAATAACAAGGGTCAGAATAAAAGTAAGGAGATTATGTTGTTCTGAGGAAAGGGAGATCACTTAATGACACTAGTCAGGGTCTTTCATAAATTAGCCACTTGCTTGGCATAAATGAATGAAGTGGTAAAAGAATATAGATGAGCTGAAGTAGCAGCAGGAGGAGAAGCAGTTGATGGTGGGGGAATGATAGTGTTAGGAAAACCATTAGAAGTAACAAAAGCAAAGTTATTTTCCATATCTCTTGGTTGATAAATGAAAATAAGTGAGTCAATATGGTATGAAAAGGTTCCTTTTGATGAATGGGGTGTCTCTTTGCAAGTTGTATGTGGGGATAAGGGTTTCTCTTCATCAATGGGAAAAACATGATCGATGGATGGAGGCTTGACATCAAGGTTGATGAAGGTGGTTGTAGGGTTAGTATTGTGGATTTGGTGAGGTGAAAGGAAAGGATGGTGGCAGGTCGAATGATGGATGCAATAGTGGGTGGTGCAATGGAAATATGAGTGATTTGATGTACATGAGCTGAGCTCATGCACTCCCTATCTTTCTTTAGTAGGAGTTGGAGATCTTCTGAAATATCTTTAGAGTGCTTTCGCAAAGATGAAGTGGAATCTTTGATAGGTTTCATTTCATCAAAGTTGTATAGGATCTTTCCATTTTGTTGCCACGAGATGACTAATGTCCAAGTGATGACCTTAGAGTGGAAGTCATTCTCACTTATGTAGAATGACAAGTTATGCATAGAAAAATTTGTATGAGAGACATGCATTGACTAAATATAACAAGAAATATGAGGTTTATCGAGCCAGTCCTAAGGAAAGTACTGGATGAGTAGAGGGAGTGACACCCACGAAATGGTTCTAGTCACATCATCCATTTTTTTGAACGAAAGAGCCTACCTCTGACTAAGTAGCATGAGCTGAGCTCATGCACTCCCTATATTTCTTCAGTAGGGGTTGTAGATCTTTACACATATCTTTAGAGTGATTTTGCAAAGATGAAGGGGCATCTTTGATAGGTTTCATTTCATCAAAGTTTTATATGATCTTTCCATTCTGATGCCATGAGACGATCATGTTCAAGTGATGACCTCAAAGTGGAAATCGTTCTCACTTATGTAGAATGACAATTTATGCATAGAAAAAGTTGTAGGAGAGACATGCATCAACCAAATATAACAAGAAATATGATATATATTGAACCAAGTATAAGGAGAGTATCGGATGAGTAGCGGGAGCGACACCCATGAAATGGTTCTAGTCACATCATCCATTTTTTTGAACGAGTGGCTAAATGAAAGATCATGAAACTCTTTTTTGACAATATCTTCATTGTTATGCCAAGGTGCATAAGAATATGAAATAGGTTCATATTCTGAAATTATGGCAAGGTTGCGACCTTCTAGAGCACACCATTTCGACATAATAAGGGAAACAATCAGAAATCCAAAAATAAAATATGTGGGTCAAGCAAAAACGTCATTGATGGCTTAAAATAACTCATGAAGGAGATAGCTAAACCAATGTAGCTGATCGCCTCATACACAAGCTTCTACAACTGAGATGGCATCAAACAAACATTATCCTCTAGTATAATCACACATGGGTTTGATGGCGATAATTGTAGCAACAATGTGAATTGACATATTATTGATCATATCAAGAAAAACTCCACAACATATTATTTTCTGGTGGTTCCATACTTCTTATACGAATTATTCTCATCTATATTCTTGCTACATTTAGCAGTTTTAGGAAAATCCTAGCCAACGTTGGCACCATAAGTGGACAATCTTGTGATTCTATAGATATATACCGGATGAATGTGGTATTCCCAGTACAACTGAAGAGAACCTCAATGAAGTTGAATGATTAGTAACTTGGTGCAGTAAATTACCTCACTAGTGGTGCCAAGAATATGTAAGTCGTGCATAAGAAGGAGAGTGGAATGCTTCAAGGGAAAGAGAGTGGTCTAACTTTCATGGTAGAGTGGGCATTGGAAAGGGTATTGGGCTCCATAAAAACATCGGTCCAAAGCACAAGTAACAAAGTGGGATCAGAGACTTCATTATCGACAAGATGGGCTTTGTCATACTTTCCCAAGAGGTTGTCCTAGCAGTGAATATGAGAGTAAGGAAATTACAATATGATAGATGTTCTAACTTGGTGAACCATGGTTAAATAATGATCGATATAAATAAAAAAAACAAGGGGGCGAAAAAGATAAGTGGTAACGTAGTGAGAGAAGAAACTAAGAATGCGAGAAAATTAAAGATGAAAATGAAGATGAAGAGTAGGAATATATAGAAAATTTGAGAGGGTGGAGGACTTAGCTATTAAGAATGATAAATATGAGTTAAAATTGAATTAATGTCATGCGATTTGAACACATACTGAGGAATGTCATGACATAATATAACATCTAACTATAGAAGGAAATATTATCGGGAAATGGGAGACAAATTTGGTTGCTAAATCAGACATGACTCAAAATAAAGATAGATAAGACAAGCATTAATGACACTAACAAGATAATATACAAAATAATTTCCATGAGCACAATGGGTTGCAACTGAAAAGACAACAGACTTGCATAAAAGATTGAAAACACAAACTACTAACATGTTGAAATGCTTGTTGAGGAAACTATCCTAACTCCTACTTACTACTCTCATGAAGGGAGGACAAATTATTTAGAAGCTGAAATAGGAAAATAGGGCTTTAGGTGAGTGCCATTCACCCATCCAGAGAAAATCCTACCATCTCATTGACCAAGCAAAACAACGCCAAAATATTTCATTTCCACAAAACAAAAACGACCAAGCCAATGCATTTGAAGATTATCATGATTCTTGTGATAATTGTTGTCATAAAGTAATACTTGGTCACCCACAGAAAATGATTTCTTTTTTATTTTTTGAATGTGCCAAGCCTTCTAGCACTCATTCTCAACAACTTGATGAAAATAAGTGAGAAATTGGGACTCATCTAGCTGCGATAATTCACACAATTCTTCAGGAATGGACTCATCTTAATAAATTTCATTTTCATGAGAAATGAAAATATTAGGAATAATAAACTCAACAGGAACAACAAATTATTTCCCATAAACCAATTCAAAAGGAATGTACTTTTGAAACCGCTTGAATGTAGCTCAGTAGGCCCACAAAGTAGCAGGGACTCATTCATCCTAATCATGTTTGTTTGTAGAGAAAACATTAGTAATTCCTTTCTCGAAAATTTTATTACAATCTTCAATAGTCCCATTGGCTTCCAGATGATAAGGAGTTCCCTTATGGTTTTTCTTCATGAAATTCTGCAGTAGAACCTTGACAGTTTCATTTATGAAATGGGAATCTTGATCACTTGTAAGACTTCATGGACAACCAAACATGGTAATAATGTTTTGAAATATAAACAGGGCATCCATATCAGTAGTGCAATCTTTAACTGGAGCAACTTCTACCCAATGAGTCAAATAATCCACCATGGTAATTATATGTTGAGTATTCAAATGAAGAGTAAGAGGATGAATACACCCAATGAAATCAACCACCCATTTCTAAAAAAAACAAGATCTTGTACAAGATATCAAGGTATTTCATCAAAAGGAAATGTTTGGCCAACCCATTGAAAGACATCACAAGTCTTTGCGTATTCTTTTGCATCCTTAAAGAGAGTCAGCCACCAAAGGCCAACTTGTAGAACTTTCTGAGTAGTAGCTTTCCCTCCAAGATGAACTTTTACAACCCCAATGTGACATTTCCATAATACACCTTCACATTCATGATTAAGGATAGAGTGGCATAAAACCTTATCGATACCCATTTTATACAGTTGTTGTGCAATAAGTTGATAGTCTATTGATCTAACCACCAAATGCTTCTTCTGCACCATAGTATAATTAGGAGGAAATATACCTGTAGCAAGAAAAGGGAAAAATATTTCATAATTTTACAACTAGTTTTTTATATTGTAACCAAAAAGGGTAAGAGGAAGTGGTTTATATAGGGAGAGGAAGATAAGAATGAGATCCACTCAAGAGGGGAAAAAGGTCTTATCTCCTTCGGAAGGTCCATTTTTAAGGGGGAAAGAATCTTATATCGAGTTCTCGACCCTTATCCAACCAAACGAACATCCAACGCATCGCCACTAGAAGTTTCTAGACATGAAACTCCATTTCCTCTTAGAAAAACTTTCCATAAGTAGACCGTCATGGGTATTGGGCTAACAGTAGCACTGATCGGCATGGGTCATAGTGTAAACTTCTACCATCGGCACAGGTGAGACACTGGGAAAGAGCATTGATCTTAAAAACTATGTTTTAAGAAGGATGCTCTAGAAATGGTTTGAAGGGATTGGGGAATACTTTATTCAAACTTCAAGGGATGTAAGAGCATAGGTTTCATGGTGAAAGTATAACACAATAGTCACTACTAGGCTTCTTCGGGATCAGGAACAAGGAGCGATAGGAGAGTAAAAAATTATTGTGTAACAGATGCCCCCTAAAGCATGAAAAGCTGAGAGCAAGGGCTAAAATGATTTAAGATGGAGCGAGGAATGGGAATACCAGCATCGAAAGACTTGCAAATCAAACATACATGTACGTATCTGAAATATGATAGTCATGCCCGATAAACATGAGAGGCATATAACAATACATGAATCCATGGTATAAGTGCAGTTATCCATCAAGAAATGGATCATGTGCATGGATCATTAGCATGGACGCAACCATCCCGCTGAAATGATCATATGAAATAGACCCACGGCATGGGTGCAACCATCTGCATAGAGAGGATCAAAATGAAAAGACCCACGGTGTGGTTGTAGCCATTTGACTAAGCAGGATCAAAATGATACCCACAACATGTCTAGAGCCATCCATCTAAATAATCATGTATATAACCATGAATACTATAAACTCCTTGCAACCTAGACTTTTGCGATCTAAGCCCAAGGTCTTCTGCTCCAACACAACCCAGTCAAAGTACAAATTCTAACATGTGATTAGATGTGGTGAAGTCGAACATGCTAGAAAATCACTTGATTATCGGCCAATGATGTGAACCTTTAACAATTGCGAGAGAAGCCACCCATAATGTCAATGGATCTCAATGTACTCTCAATACAATTAACGAAGTGTGAATAAGGAACTAAAGTCGAACACTCGTGAAATCATTCGATTGAAGGCAAATGATGAGGACCCGTCATCGAGTGCGAAGAACTTTCCATTGAGGTATGCAAGCTCTGAGATACTAGAAGCGGGTTTCTAGATCAACTTCTTGGATAATGAGCTGAAGTTGACATGAAGTGATCTCTTGAAGGAAGGTCATAATGAATGCTTTATCATTGAAACGAAATGGGAAACACAATGAATGAGAGCAATCCAAGATGGTGACATATGATCAGACAACGTATGTGTAGGAAGACTTCTCTTGAATATGTGGATGACATGACTCCAGAGTTTGGCAACATTTGACATCATAGGATCAGAGGTCATGGTAACATGGAAAAGATCATATGAGAGGTTTAAAATGGATAACCCAAAACCTAGGGAGGAAAGTGATAGTGTGAGGATGTTCCAAAAAACAACACGAGTAACAAATGGGTGTCAATGTTCAAGGGCGACATGTTGCCTGAAGTGAAGAATACAACTAATGAAATACTTCCAATTTTCCCCCACCATTTCTGGTGAGTACCCTAGTTATTTTTACGCAACATTAATGGGGATAACATATGCTTGTAATATAAGTCCATCCTTTCGATGGATCCATCCTAGTAAGTTTTACGAGCCCTAGAAAGGAGTAGCTCAGTCTCATCATAATGACAAGTCCTGTGTCGTTTGAATATTTTAGCGAGTCTGATAAAGGTGAAACTCAGAATCTTTTTCATATTTATAGAGTTTGAAAAAGACACAGAAAAGAAACGTTAGGGGCCCCCTTTTTGTAAGGTTGTCCCTCGATCCAGAAAAGGTAGAAAAACTTACTCGAGAGAACCTCCTAGTCATGTTTGACTAAGGTATTCCTTTTTCATAAAAAATTTATCCTAGCCCAAAAATGGGGTAAAAGTATACTTGGTAAATGATGTTTTGCAACCTTTAACGAGTTAAAAATGAGAAGAGATTGACAATATTTTCATATTTTGAGAGTTAGAAAAGAGCTCAAATATGACTCCCTAGTTTTATTTGCATTAACGAGTCTAAAAAGGAAAACTACTCGGTAATCTTTTCATTTTTTATGAGTCAAAAAAGATCTTAAAGGTGACTTGTCCTGAAGGAATGAGTTGTATAAAGGGATAGAAACTGGTTCTAGTAATGATGGAACTACTCAAAACATGTAATGGTCAAGAGGTTGGCTAATAAAACCACTCATCCTTATAGTTCCTTAAGAAAGGGTAAAACAACCAAGTGAAAGCAAATGATCCTCCAAATAGATGGTGGCGATGGAATGGAACAACCAAGGCTCATCTAGCAGAAATTAGTTGATAAAAATGATAATCACAAGATGTAAATTGGATATGGGTTCATTTTTACACAAGATTGAACCATGAGGAACTCGGCTTGAATTTGGTTTCATGTTTACGCAAGCATCAAATGAAAAACTCTGCTTGAGCTTGGTTTCATTTTTTTACAGGCTTGAAACAAAAAACTATGCTTGCAATAAGTTTTCATTCCCCCAACATAATGACTCAATTTTAGGTACATGGCCCCCAAGCTTCATTTCATTTAGTGAGGTGGATGGAATGAAGGTCACTATCGAGATCCAAGAAAGACTCGACTAGGATTTTACAAGATCTTAATCAAAGACTCGATTTGGAGAAGGGAGTTTTTTTCATTTTTTTAATGAGGTTGGCATAGTAAAAGAACTATCCTAGGACATTTGTTTCATTTTTTAATGAGGTTGATACATGAAGAAACTATCCTCAAACTCCTTGATTCATTTTTTAACAAACTTGACACAAGACAAGGAACTATGCTCACACCCATTGTTTCATTGTTTAATGAGCTTGACACAAGACAAGGAACTATGCTTTGACCCCTTGTTTCATTTTTTAAGGAGCTTGACACAAGACAAAGAACTATGCTCCAAGGTCTATTCATGTACCATACAGGAACATGGCTCTGAAGAGGTCCTCAATGGATGGGAGAATTACGCTCTAGGAGGAACACATGTCAACTGGTACTAGTGACAAATCAGGTGCCAATGCCCCCAGTACATAATACACTATACCATTTGTGTGATCATCAACGGATGTGGAGACGGAACAGGTGGCCACATAATTGAATTGTGGTGGGGAGGGTACTACTTGAAAACATGAACCAATAAAGGATGATGATTTCATAAGAGGCACCTGGTGACCAATGAACTACAATTGATCAATGGCCATGATTCTCCCTTCGTGTGGAAAACAGAACACATGGAAAAGTGAAGAAACAAGAGCTCCCATGACATAAACATAGTCACATTCAAGGCAAAGATTTAAATCTAAGGGACCTTGTACTACCATCACGTCTGTATAGATGGTATTTCCTCCCAAAGTAATAGAGAACTTCAGAAGGATCCCTAAGGGCTCACTCGTCCCTTTGTTGAAAGCCAACAAATTCTGGGTGATAGGCACAAGCTATGGGTAACCCAAAGACTGTCAAGTAGTAGAAGACATGATGCTAATAGAAAGGCACATAAGATAGAAGGCGAAAAGTAGTCAATTGACTCTAATCTAAGGAAATGACAAGACTACTTGGTGGGGGCATCATATGATTGTCCCCATGCTCTGTAGGAATGGGAGAAGGACTCGCCTAAACAAATGGGATGGGAGGGCCACTCTTTGATTCATGAGAATCTGAGGAGACAAGAAGAATATGAGAAATATGATCACTACTCCACATCCATCCACATACACAAAATGCAATTAAACAAGTCATGTACAAATGTAGCAAAGAATAGATTCATACAAGACACATATAAATGTAGCAAAGAGTAGATTCTCACACAAAGAATACTTTCACACACATACAAAGAATACAAATAAACAAGACACATACAAATGTAGAAAATAATAGATTCATACATGCATAAAGAATACATTGATACACATACAAAGAATACAAGTGAACAAGACACATACAAATGTAGCAAATAATATATTCATACACACATAAAGAATGCATTGATACACATACAAGGAATACAAGTTAACAAGACACATACACATGTAGCAAAGAATAAATTCATACACATAAAGAATACATTGATACACATACAAAGAATATAGGTAAACAAGACACATACAAATGTAATAAAGAATAGATTCAAACACACATAAATAATACATTCATACACACACACAAAATACAATTAAACAAGTTACATACAAATGTAGCAAAGAATAGATTCATACACACAAAATACTTTCACACACATACAAATAATACAATTTAGCAAGACACATACAAATGTAGCAAAGAATAGATTCATACAAACATAATGAATACGTTGATACATATAGAAAAAATACAAATAAACAAGACACATATTAATGTAGCAAAGAATAGATTCGTTCACACATAAAGAATACATTGATACACATACAAATGTAGTAAATAATAGATCTATACACACATAAAAAATACATTGATACACATACAAAGAATACAAGTAAACAAGACACATGCAAATGTAACAAAGAATAGATTCATACACACATAAAAAATTCATTCACACACATACAAAGAATACAAGTAAACAAAACACATACAAATGTTGCAAAGAATAGATTCATACACATAAATAATATATTTATACTCTTACAATGAATACAAATAAAGAATGAACATATAAATGTAGCAAAAAATAGATTCATACACCTAATAATGAATATAAGTAAATAATAGACACACAAGTATAGCAAATAATGCATTCATGCGCATATACAAGTAAATAATACATATACAAATACAATAAATAACACATTCATATACATACAAGTAAACAATATCCATACAAAAGAATACTCACAAAATACACACACAAGTAAATAATGAAGGAATCTTGAAAAATACTCAAAATAATACAAACAACTATTCACAAAAATACATTTATATACACACAAACAATGAAACCACTACTCTAACACTCAGGGAATACTAAAACATTACACTCATAGAGATACAAATAAACAATGAAGGAATACTAAAAAGCATGCAAACTGAGACATTCATAAACATAGAATAAAAACCTAAACAAATAAATTCTAACTATTGAAATGTAACAAATAAAAACATTATTTCAATTCTCTTAATAGTACATTCATATACATATAAAACACAATCCAAAGCATACATTATAACCCAAATACATTCATTCATAT